>JAUKPS010173508.1:1074-12048 GCA_032273165.1 Chlorellidium tetrabotrys | reverse complement strand
ACGTGGCACAGGCGATTCTCAGTCTGAATGGATCACCAAAGAGGACATTCGGGTCGCTGAATACTATTACGCAGTGATGGAAAAGGCCAAGCTCTACCAATTGAGCGATGGCACTGTCCAATACGCAGACGGTAAAGACTTCTTTGAGCGTGTCGAGGCTGCTGGCCTGACCATTGAAAACGAGCGTGAATCTTACAAACGCACGATTAAGTACAAGAAACTGACAGCCATTGAAGTGCTTGAAGAACGCGATTGGCCTAGCAAATACATCCCAATCGTGCCCGTCTACGGTCGCCATGTGGTTGTCGGTGACAAGCGCCACAAGTTCGGTATCGTTCGCCATGCCAAAGACGCACAGCGGATGTACAACTTCTGGCAAACCACAATCACCGAATCGGTGGCACTGGCTCCAAAAGCTAAATGGTTGATGGCAGAAGGCCAAGACGAGGGTCACGAAAACGAATGGGCAGCGGCTAACGTCAAGAGTTTCCCTCTGTTGCGCTATAAACAGACCGACATTGACGGTCAACCCGCGCCACCTCCACAGCGTCTGCAACCCGAGCCGCCTCCGTCTGGTGTGATGGCTGCATCTGCCGCGATTAACCAAGATATTGCCACGCTGATGGGCATTTACGACCCGTCACAACAGTTGCCAGGGAACATTTCCGGCAAAGCCCTGAACGGTCAACAGCAACAGGTCGATCTGACTAACTTTGACTTTTACGACAACCTCACAAAGTCAATTGCCCATGTCGGCAAAATCATTCTTGATTTGACTCCCAAGATTTACGATACGCAGCGTGTGATGCGAATCATTGGGGCCGATGGCAAACCAGACTTGGTGACCATTAACGAGGCCAAACAGAATGCTGAAGGCGTGTGGGAAGTACTGCACGACATGACCATTGGGCAATACGATGTGGTGATGGAGACAGGCCCAGGCTACAACAGCAAGCGCGAAGCCGCTGTCGAGGCAATGATGCCGTTGTTTACTGGCAATCCCGATCTGTTCCATGTGGCTGGCGATTTGATGTTCAGGAATATGGAGTTCCCAGGCGCAGAAGTCATTGCCGACCGCCTTGCCGCTGCTAACCCATTGGCCCAGATTGACGATAAATCCGACATTCCACCTCAAGTTCAGATGCAATTGGCGCAAGGTAAGCAGCAAGTTGACCAACTGCAACAACAAGTTCAAGCGATGCAAATGGCTATGAAACAGCGTCAGGACATCGAGCAAGTTAAGCAAGACAACGAAACCAAGCGTGAATTGCTCCGTCAAACTGCCAAAGCGCATAACACCGAAACAATGGCTGAAGTAAAGGTTAACGACCAAAATACCCGAGCCATTACAAGCCAAAACAAGACGGAAATTGACGCTATTGTCCAGCTACTGTTGCACCACATGGATACCGCAAGGCTCCAGCAAGAGATTGAAAAGCGTAATGCCGAGCAATATGGCGCGATGGAAACGGCAACCCAAGACATTGAATCGGGTTCAAATCCTTTGACGCAACAATGATTTAGTGGTAGATTAACCACAAACCTTACCCGTCAGGTAGACGGGGCAAACCCTTGAGGAAACTCATGCAAAGTGAAAAAGAAGCTGGTCAGGTTCTGACTAGTGAGAATGCGGCAGATTTTTACTTCTCGAAAATGGGCATAGCTGCTAAATCTGAACCCGAGGCCGTGGTAGAGGAAACTCCCACGGAGCCGGAAACAGAAAATAACCAGAGTGAGCCTGAAGAAGAAACTGAAGCCAAACCAACAGAGGAACGGAAACAGAATCCAAAACTTGAAAAAAGGTTTTCGGACATAACTCGCCAACGTGAAGAAGCGCGTAAAGAAGCGCAACGGGAACGTGAAGCGAGGGAGAAACTGGAAGCCGAAGTAATGGCTTTGCGCCAGCAGTCAGCGCCTCCCAAGGCAACGAACGTAGACGCAAAGCCTCAGCCGAGCCAATTTGAGGATGCTTTTGAATATGCAGAAGCACTCGCAGAATGGTCAACTGAGCAAGCATTAGTAAAGCGAGATCAAGAGGAACAAGAACGCAGGGCCGATGCGGAACGCCAAAAAGTTATTAATACTTGGGCGACCAAAGTGGCAACAGCGAAGTCTGAACTCCCTGATTTTGATGACATGGTGGCATCTAGCGATGTGGTCGTTCCTGACCATGTTCGGGATGCGATTTTAGAAAGTGATGTGGGGCCGCGAATTCTTTATGAATTGGCTGACAACTCAGAATTGGCTAAAAAGATCACCGGAATGTCGCTAAGTGCTTCATTGCGCGAGATTGGTAAGTTGGAAGCGCGATTTGAGAGGAAAACTGAGGTCACGCCTAGTAATCCTGTTGGCAAAAGTAAAGCACCACCTCCGATCAATCCGATCAGAGCGTCTGGAAATGCGATGGGTGTACAAGTAGACGCAAATGGAGCGTTTCACGGCACTTATCAAGCATGGAAAGCTGCTCGCAAGGCCGGAAAGATTCGGTAATCACAATTTATTTTTAAGGAAAAATCATGAGCAATACCTTGCTTACCATTAGCAAGATCACCAACGAAGCGTTGATGGTCTTGGAAAACGAGTTGACCTTCACTTCTGAAGTGGATCGTAACTATGATGACCAATTCGCTGTTGTTGGCGGCAAAATTGGTAACACAGTGAACGTTCGTCGCCCTGGTCGTTTCATCGGTACTACTGGCCCTGCTTTGAACGTTGAAGACTTCAACGAAACTAGCGTCCCAGTGACCTTGAGCACCCAGTTCCACGTTGACACACAGTTCACCACTCAAGACTTGGCCTTGTCTCTGGATATGTTCAGCGACCGAGTGCTGAAGCCTGCCGTGGCTGCTATCGCCAACAAGATTGACCGTGATGGTCTGTCCTTGGCTGCATCGCAGACTGCCAACATTGTCGGTGTCGCTGGTACTCCTCCAACTGGTCTGATTACTTATCTGACTGCTGGCGCTTACCTTGACTCTGAAGGCGCACCCCGTGACGGTCGTCGTTCTTGCATCGTTGAACCCTTCACCTCTGCCACTATCGTGGACAGCCTGAAAGGTTTGTTTGTGCCTCAAGAAGCCATTGGCGAACAGTACCGCAAGGGTCTGATGGGCCGTGACTCTGCTGGCGTGAACTGGAAGTTGGATCAGAACGTTGTGTCTCAGACATTCGGTTCTTGGTCTGCTAACACCATCGCTTGCAACGTGACCACCGCTTCTGGCTTCCTGACCTCCGGTTGGGCACAGTACAGCACCATCCAATTGACCGCTTCTTCAGCTTCTACCTTGAATGCTGGCGATGTGTTCACTATCCCTGGTGTCTACGCTGTCAACCCACAAAACCGTCAGTCTTACGGCAAGCTGCGTAACTTTGTGGTTCAGTCCACTACTGCTGTCGGTACTAGCGCCACTTCCGTGGTTGTTAGCCCTGCCATCATCACTGCTGGTCAATTCCAGAACGTGAGCATCTCGACAACTGGTTCGCAAAACATCACAGCGTTTAACAACACTGGTGTGTCTAGCCCACAGAACATCATGATGCACCGCAACGCCTTTACGCTGGCAGTAGCTGACCTGGAATTGCCTGATGGCGTTCACTTCGCTGGTCGCGCCTCCGACAAGGAAATTGGTCTGTCCATGCGTGTCGTGCGTCAATACACGATCAACAACGACAGCATCCCGACTCGTTTGGATGTGCTGTACGGTTGGGCTCCTCTGTACCCTGAGTTGGCTTGCCGTATCGCTGCCTAATTAATGGGGCTTCGGCCCCGTTTCATCATCATTTTTAAAGGAAATTTATCATGGCAAATCCAGGCCCAGCTTCCACCATTGCCGCCCACCCACAGAATGTCTTGTCTAACCAAGCTCTGCGCGTGATTGGCACAATCAAAAACGTCCCCGCTAACGCTGTCGCCAGCTACGCAATCCCTGTCGGTAACTCTAGCGTGTTCTTGTTGCAATCTCTGATTGTGACTAACCTGAACAACGCTGGCGCTGCCGTGACCCCTACGGGTTTGGCTTTGGGTATCGCTACAACTTCCGGTGGTTCTAGCTTGTACGGTGCTATCACCGCTGCAAACTTGTCCTCTACCGCTGGTGTGTCTTTGGTGGCTCCTACTGCTCAGACAACTGCAAACACTGTCCAGAACTTGTATCTGAACGTGACTGCTGCTTTGACCACAGCAGTGCCAGGCGCTACTTTTGACGTTTACGTCTACGGCTACGACTTCAGCGTTCCATTCTAAAAATCGAACGATGCTAAGAGAAAAAGCCGTCCTCAAAAGGGGTGGCTTTTTTTCTTTTATCGGTATAATTCAACCATTCTGCAAAGGAATAAATCATGTCTTCTACGACCGTGACCCGTGGTAACAGCCACGAAACTTTCTACATTGGCCCCACTTTGGCTCCCGCTGCTGTTGCTGCTTACACAAGCGCAGTGCAAACGTTTAACATCCCTGGTTTGCTGTCCACTGACTTTGTTATCGTTATTGGTGCTGTCGGCACTCAAACCGCTGGTATTGTGCCTGGAGAGGCTGACTGCTACACAAACGGTGTTTTGTCTATTCAGTTCTTGAACGTGACTGCCGCCAGTGCAACTCCAGCCCAAGGCGTTTACGCGATTCAAGTTACTCGCGTTGAAGGCCCATTGCCTGCGAATGCTGCCTAATCATGGCTAATACATCTGTAATCCGGATTGGTGGCAAAACCGTGGCGCTTAGCGTTACGGCTTCTGCTCACGCTGCGGTGCAGTTGACAGCGAACACAAACGATCAAATTAACTACGTTTCGTGCCTGAACACAGGTGCAACTAACGTGGCAATTCGATTTAGCCAACTGTCTTCTGATGCGGCTACGTTGCCTGTTGATGGAACGCCTGGGGACTTTCTGTTGCCAGCGTTAATGCAATTGCCAATTGTCTTGGCTTGCCCTCCCATTAATATGCAAAACCCATGCTATGTAACGGCTATCGGTGCATCCGCTGGCCCAAGCCTAGTTTATTTGACTCCAGCAGTGGATCAATCGTAATGAATAGCGCCACTCCGGTGGCGTTTCTTTTGACTGCAAGGTAATCCTATGGGAAAAATAGTCTTTAGCTCAACACTTGGCGGTCAAACGAATGTGGTCGCTCAAGAAACAGCGACCACATATTCTTTAACTTTGCCTTTAGTGACAAGCACATTTGCAACCACTACTGGTGTAGAGACTCTTACAAACAAAACATTTGTCAGCCCTGTTTTGGGCACTCCGGCAAGTGTTACGCTGACATACGGCACTGGTTTGCCTCTTACCACTGGAGTGACAGGAACTTTGCCTGTCGCGAATGGTGGTACAGGCGTAACAAGCTCAACAGGTTCAGGCTCAAACGTCCTTTCGACAAGCCCAACACTTGTAACGCCAATCCTCGGCACTCCAACATCAGTTACTCTGTCAAACGCAACTGGTTTGCCCTTGACTACGGGCGTGACAGGCGTTCTTCCCGTGGCAAACGGTGGTAACGGAACTGCATCCCCTTCTTTGGTAGCTGGCACAAACGTAACAATTACCGGAACTTGGCCTAATCAGACCATTAACTCAAGCGGTGGTGGCGGTGGTTCAGGTACAGTAACCTCTGTGGCTGTTTCTGGCGGCTCTACGGGCCTTACGACCTCTGGTGGGCCTATTACTACCTCCGGCACGATTACGCTTGCTGGAACGCTTGCTGTGGCTAATGGTGGAACGGGTACAACCACACCATCACTGGTTGCTGGAACTAACGTCACGATCACTGGAACATGGCCTAATCAAACGATTAATTCATCAGGTGGTGGTAGCGGCATGGTCTACCCTGCTGCGGGTATTGCTAACTCCACTGGATCGGCTTGGGGCACTTCATACAGCACCACAGGCTCGGGCACTGTAATCGCTTTGGCTACCAGTCCTACGTTTGTAACTCCAGTTTTGGGAACTCCCACATCTGGCGACTTTTCAACAGGGACATTTACTTGGCCTACGTTTAACCAGAACACTACAGGCACAGCGGCTAACATTACCGCCACAAGCAAT
This sequence comes from Chlorellidium tetrabotrys, assembly GCA_032273165.1. Classification (NCBI taxonomy): domain Eukaryota; class Xanthophyceae; order Mischococcales; family Botryochloridaceae; genus Chlorellidium; species Chlorellidium tetrabotrys. The sequence continues at coordinate 6,007 of JAUKPS010173508.1, read as the reverse complement.
TCAACGCTGACTACGTTGAGTGCATTAAGTTTACCTGGCTCACAAGTGTCTGGTAACATTTCAGGCAATTCGGCAAACGTTACGGGCACTGTTGCTATCGCTAATGGCGGCACAGGCCAAACGACAGCGGCTGCGGCTATTACGGCCTTGACAGGCACACAAACCAGTGCATACTATTTGCGCTCCAACGGCACAAACGCTACTTTGTCGGCCCTTTCTGCGGCTGATTTGACTGGTACGGTGGCCATCGCCAACGGTGGCTCTGGTCAGACTACTGCACAGACAGCCATGAACGCCTTTGCGGGTGCTGTGACTTCTGGTTCTTACCTTCGCGGTAACGGCACAAACGTAGTGATGGCAACGATCCAAGCTGCCGATGTGCCTACGCTGAACCAGAACACCACTGGAACGGCTGCTAACGTGACCGGAACCGTGGCTGTCGCTAACGGTGGTACTGGCCTCACATCCCTGACTGCTGGCTACATCCCTTACGGTAACGGCACATCGGCATTTGGCAATGAGTCCAACTTGTCCTATGACCCCACAAACAATCGTCTGGGTGTAGTCGGTACGGGTTACAGCCCCAACATCACGCTATCAGACGCAGCCACAATCGCTTGGGACACAACCACAGGCCAAGTGGCTACCTTTACGTTCGTCTCAAGCAACCGGACGATGGGAGCGCCTACAAGCCTTGTGTCTGGTGCTTTTTACGCCTTGGCTGTGATCCAGAACTCTGGTAGCAACACGCTGACTTGGAACTCGGTGTTCAAGTGGACTGCTGGCACTGCGCCAACACTGTCCACTGCGGCATCTGCCAAAGACTATTTTGTATTCCGGTCTGACGGTACAAACTTGTACGAGCAAGGCCGTTCACAGGGTGTCGCATGACCTTTCCAGTACTCTCAGCTAACGGCCCATCGGGTTACAAGTTAACCCGTTCTTTGCGGTTTCGGTCTAGCGCAAGTGCATACCTGAACCGCACACCTGCAACTACGACCAACCAAACAACTTTTACATGGAGTGGATGGGTTAAACGTGGGGCACTTGGTGGTTCTAGTTGTCTTTTTTTTGCGGGTGCAAATAGTACATATTGGTTTGCAATCCAATTTTCTCCCGATGTATTAGGAATAGTTGCTACAAATTCAGGCGGCGGCGTTATTATTGATGTGTCAACACCCGCTGTTTATCGTGACCCATCGTCTTGGTATCACATTGTATTAAAAATAGATAGTACACAAGCAACTGCCGCAAATAGAGTAATTTTGTATATAAATAATGTGCAACAATCACTTACAGTTGGTACGCAAATAGCTCAAAATCAAGTTACTTCTGTAAATACAAATGTAATTCATACTATTGGTCGTCTTAATTACGCTACAACAGATTACTTTGACGGCTACCTTGCTGAAGTCAACTTCATTGACGGACAAGCCCTGACCCCATCATCGTTTGGCTCAACCAACAGCACCACAGGCGTATGGCAACCAGCGGCATACACAGGCACATACGGCACAAACGGGTTCTACCTGCCCTTCACGAACACCACAAGCACAACGACTTTGGGCTACGACAGTTCGGGCAACGGCAACAACTGGACACCAAACAACATCAGCCTGACTGCGGGATCGACATACGACTCGATGACTGATGTGCCGACACTGACGAGTAGCACTGCGGCTAACTTTGCAACTTTAAATCCACTGGCTAAATCCACTTACGCTTCTATAGCTGGTGGAAATTTAAACATATCTTGGTCAAATAACGCATCTGCCAACATTGCGGCAAACCCTGCAACAATTTCTTTGCCAAGCTCGGGCAAATGGTATTTTGAGTTATCAAACGCCTCCGCAGATGGCAACAACGGAATCGGTATTGGTATTTGCAACGTAACGCAAATTGCCAACGGTGGGGATAGCACACCTAGCACATATTATTTGTACAGAAGCGATGCAAATAATTCTCTTAATGGATACCAAAGCAATACAGGAAATTCTGGTGGGTATACATCATTTTTGGGTGGTGCTATATGCGGCATTGCTGTAGATTTGGATAACGGTAAATTTTGGGCGGCTATCAATAACACATGGCAAGGCGGGGGTGATCCAGCGGCGGGAACATCACCGGGATATTCTGGAATCAGCAATAGCGTAACTTGGATTCCGTTTGTTGGCGGGTGGAATTGGACAGGAACAGCTACATCAGCAAGTATTAACTTTGGTCAACGCCCATTTAGCTACACCCCACCCACAGGCTTTGTTGCGCTGAACACATACAACCTGCCAGCAAGCACAGTCCCAAACGGTGCGGCTTACATGGCGGCTACGCTGTACACGGGTACAAGCGGCAATGTATCCGTAGTAGATACAGTGAATGGAGTTGGATTCCAGCCAGATTTTCTTTGGGTAAAAGCAAGAAGCAATACTCAAGGACATAGCCAAGTTGACTCCGTTAGAGGTGCAACAAGTTTGTTGCAATCAAACTCAACTGCGGCAGAGCAAACATTAACAAACCCACCTACATTTAACTCTAACGGGTTTACATCAACAACGGATATTCACACTAACGGGTATACCTACGTTGCATGGCAATGGAAAGCTGGCGGCACTGCTGTATCCAACACCAATGGCTCTATCACATCGTCTGTAAGCGCCAACACGACCAGTGGGTTCAGTGTGGTGGGTTATACGGGCAATGGAACTGGTGGAGCTACTGTAGGACACGGGTTAGGCGTCGCACCTAGCATGGTGGTTGTCAAACAAAGAACATCTGCAAGTGCAACCTCTTGGTATGTGTATCACGCATCTTTAACTGCTGCCTATGCAATTTATTGGAACTTAACTTTGGGACGAGATGGGACAAGTCTTGTTTTTTGGAACAACACAGCGCCAACATCATCTGTATTCAGCATTGGCACTTCTTCTGGAGTAAATGCCTCAAGTGGAACCTATGTCGCATACTGCTTTGCACAGATCGCAGGCTTCAGCGCATTTGGTAGCTACACGGGCAACGGGTCTACGGATGGGCCGTTTGTGTACCTTGGGTTCAGGCCACGGTATTTGATGCTCAAGGTTTCTAGCACCGCTGGATATGATTGGCTTGTATATGACTCATCAAGAGACACATACAACGTCACTCAATACAATTTACGGGCAGATACAAGTGACGCAGAAAGCACTCAGACGGCAAACTATTTAGATTTTTTATCTAACGGTTTTAAAATTCGTGGAAGTTCTGCGGGTTCAATTAACCCTTCTCAAACCATAATTTACGCCGCCTTTGCTGAGAATCCGTTTCAAAATAGTTTGGCCCGTTAAGGAAAAATCATGTTCGCAATCGTCCAAAACAACACCATCGTTCAACTTGTACCCGAGGGCACAGCCTTTGAGCTAGACGGAGTGCAATACCCCGCCAACTGGTGCAACTTGTCCACTCCAGAAGAAAAGACCGCTATCGGCATGGTTGATGTGATCTACGGTCAAGCACCATCAGATACCTATTACTGGGTCACCCAAGACGCGCCAGCGCTGATTGACGGTCAGGTTGTAGTCACCTACACCTCTACCCCCAAAGACTTGGACGCAACCAAAGCCAACTGCAAGTCACAGATTAACGCTACGGCCTACAGCCTCCTGTTGCCCAACGACTGGATGGTGGTCAAGGCTACCGAGACAAGCACCCCGATTGATCCAGCTTGGAACACATGGAGACAATCCATCCGCACCACAGCCGCTGGTTACGCCACAGCCATCACAGATGCAGCCGATATGCCAGCCCTTGAGGTGGTAATGAGCAACATCACTTGGCCTCACGATCCTGACTACGTTGAGCCACAAGTACAAGGTCAGCCATGATTACTTGGTCAATTGACGCACTAAACTGCTATCCAGAAGTGGATGGCAAAAAAGATGTAGTCTTTAATGTCTTTTGGCGCTGTTCTGGCACAGATGGAAATTACAATGCTTCTGTGTATGGATCAGAGCGAATTAGCACCACATCCGAGTTTACGCCTTATGAATCGCTGACCCAAGATCAAGTGATTGATTGGGTCAAAACAGCATTAGGTGATAAAGTGGCATTGTGTGAGGCTGACGTTACAAAACAGCTTGCAAACCTTGCAAATCCACCGATTAAAACTCCTCCGTTGCCTTGGTAAAGGATAAACATGACAGTTAACATTTCATCATTTGCTGGCGCTGGTTGGCAACTGTTTAACAACAACGGAACACCTTTAAGCGGTGGGTTCATTTATTCTTATGCAGCAGGCACAACCACTCCGGTCACGACCTACACTTCTGCATCTGGCACTATTGCCAACACAAACCCTATTGTTTTGGATGCGGCAGGCCGGATTCCTTTTGAGATTTGGCTAATTGCTGGAGCAAACTACAAGTTTGTGCTGAAAGACTCTGCGGGTGTTCAGATTGGCTCGTATGACGATATTCCTGGCGTCAATGACCAATCTGCTGTTACAGCCCAAATTGCGGCTTTAGCGGCTTCTTATGCGGCTCCCACGGGTTCCAATTTGATTGGATATTTAGCAACTGGCTCCGGTGCAGTTCCTTCAACCGTTCAAACCAAATTGCGTGAACAAATTTCCGTTAAGGATTTTGGCGCAACGGGTGACGGAACAACAGATGACACGGCAGCTATTCAAGCCGCAGTTTCTGCATCCTCGGGTAAAGCGTTATATTTTCCAGCGGGTACTTATATTGTTTCCGACATTATTACATTGGTGGCAAACTCCGTTGTCTACGGTGACCAAGGCATAACAACCTTAAAACTCAAAGCAAAAACATACACTGCGGCAAACGTCAGCATTTTTGTATTGACTGGAATCTCAAACGTTTACATTTATGGATTGATTTTTAACGGAAACAAAGGAAACATTGGTTCTGCTAGAAATCCTATAAACACCGTTTACAACACTACG
>JAUKPS010173397.1:0-12055 GCA_032273165.1 Chlorellidium tetrabotrys | reverse complement strand
CTGGCCGTGGACAAGCGCCACGGATTTTTTGTCAACCACGACCTCGCGGCTTATGAGGTGCCGGTGCATGCCGACATCCCGCATCAGGAGGTGGTCTTCCTGGATGAGACTGATCCTATGTCTTCGCCTATGAAGGCGAAAGGGGTTGGGGAGCTTGGCATCTGCGGTATTGCCGCCGCAGTTGCCAATGCGGTGTACAACGCGACTGGCGCGCGGGTTCGGGATTATCCGATTACGCTCGACAAGCTGCTGGAGCGCTTGCCTGCGGTGGTTTGAGGGGCGGAGCGCAGAAGCTCCGTCATGCCGCGGGCATAGGTCCCGCGGAAGCCAGCAAGCCCTTCGCTTCTTCGAGCTCCGCATGCTCGAACGCAGGCGCAAAATCCTCAAGCTCCCTGGGCAACAAGCCCACCTCGCTTGAAACGGCGACAGTCCGCCACTGCACGACAGCCGCCACCACTTCAGCCAGGATGCGCAGGGCGTCCGGGGGCGCCAGTTCAAAGCGCGCGGCTTGCGCCAGCAACTGGCCCACCGAGGTGATGGCCCCCGTGTCCTCGGTCAACCAGGTTTTGGACTCACGCTCTTTGTCCGGGAAGGGGTTCAGGTCAAACGCCGGCGCCAGGCGCCACAGGTTTTTGTCCACATACAGGAAGCCGATGTTCTGCAGGTGGTCGTCGACGTTGGTGATCAACAGGTTGAACACCAGCCGGCGCCAGAGTTGCCGTATGTCGTTGGTGAATTCAACGACCTTGGAGCGCATCGCGTCCACCACTTCCGCATAGGCGCGCTCGTCATTGCGGCTGGCCTGCAGCAAGGTCGCGCCCGACATATAAGGAATCCGCCCATTGTCCGCGGTGCGGTCAAAGCGCCGGATCAGCGCTACCGGTTCGCCTTGCACCATCACCACGCGCGCCCTGGCGGTATCAATGCCGGCCTTTTCCGCCAGGCGCAAGGCCAACACCTCCCCGCGTGTCACGCTGCGCTCGTCCTGGACACTCGGAAACTTCCCCATGGCCAGCCAGCCGTCGCTGTCCACCACCGTGCACTTCGGACGCATGCCGCCCAGGGAGGTGCCCTTGCCCTGCAGGTACTTCAGATCGGCGGCCGATTCCTTGTTGAGCTCCACCGCGCGCGAAGCGCTCAGTATTTTTTCAAGCTCCAGCAGGGGTGGGGTGGCGCGCTGTCCTTCTTCGGTGACGCGCAGGTAGCCTCGCTTCGCATCGTGCAAACGCAGCGCGCCGATGCGGCTGAAGTCGTCCACCGCGCATAAATAGTCCAGCTCCGTCAAGGCACCCAACGCCGGGTTGTCCTTGCGCTCTTTCGCATGCGCCCGCGCGATCACCCGGCGGCCCCATGCGTCGGGCTCGGTGTCGGCCAGGGCCAGGAAGAAACAGGAGTCATCCTTGGTGGGCGCTTTGCGGGCTTGAAAGCCCTGCACCCGTTGCAGGTCTGGAGAGAGGTCAAACGCACGCGCTTGTGTGAGCCATGCCGGCGCATACGCGAACTGCGAGAACTCCCGCTGGCCGGCCTTCACATAAACCAGCTTGCCCACCGGCAGCTCGTCACGCCCGATCAACACGTCCAGCTCCGCCTTGCGGCCCGGCTCGGGTGTCCTGGATTGTTTGAGGGTGGCCATGGGCGGTTCCTTGGGGGTAGATCAGAAAGCGCCGCTATCGGCCCTGGCCTTGGGCAGGCGCGCGCGGCGCGGCAGCTTCTCATCCATCAGCGCAAGGCCAATGGCGTCTTGCTGTGTGTCCAGCAATTGATCCAGCGCCCCCAGCCCGCCCAGCACCTGAAGGGTTCGCGCCAGGTGTTGCAGCGCGGTACCGGGGTGGCCCGCCTCCATGCGCCGCACGGTGTTCACCGACGCGCCTATGCGCTCGGCCAATGCCGCCTGGGAGAGGTTGCGGCGCAGCCGCGCCAACGCGATGTTCTGGCCAAGGCGCTGAAGGGTCCGGTCAACAGGTAGAGGGGTTGGTGTCATGAGAAATAACTATCTAAATATGACTACTTAAATTACTTAAAGCACCAAATAAAGATGATTATCGGTTTTTAGTCAAAACGTATCAATCAATTTCTCAGTAATAGCCAAATATGGATTATTGAAGTATTTAATAATACAAATATGGCTGCTTATTGGGTGTTTGTGGTGCGATCCGCGGCGCCGCACTGATTGTGCACCGGATGCGCAGGGACCTGGTGGCTTTGTTCCCCCGGGGACTACAGGGCGCGGGCTACAGGCTTGGCCGGCGCCGCTTTTGATTGTCCATTGAAGGGAGTTGTCCACTCATATTGGGCAAATAGGCGTGGCCGCGATCGCTGGGCCGCTGGCTGGTCGGCATGGGCGTTGCCGCTGCCTTCCGCAACAACCTGCTCATGCCGTCGGCCGCGCGCGTGCGGCTCGACAAAAACGGCGTGGTCACGGTGGAGACCGACATGACCGACATAGGCACCGGCAGCTACACCGTCATCGCGCAGACCGCCGCCGAAACCATGGGCGTGCCGCTAGAAAAAGTGCTGGTGCGCCTGGGCGATTCGGCCTTCCCCGTCTCCTGCGGCTCCGGCGGGCAATGGGGCGCCAACAGCGCCACTTCAGGCGTGTACGCCGCCTGCATGAAGCTGCGCGAAACCATCGCCCAAAGCGCCGGCATCACCGCGCCCGACGCGGTCTTTGCCGACGGCATGCTGCATGCCGGCGGCCGCTCGGTCCCGCTCGCACAGATTGCCGGCGACAAGGGCCTGGTCGCCGAAGACTTCATGGAATACGGCGACCTCGACAAAAAATACCAGCAGTCGACCTTCGGCGCACATTTTGTGGAAGTGGCTGTGGATGCCGCAACCGGCGAGATCCGCGTGCGGCGCATGCTCGCCGTCTGCGCGGCCGGCCGCATCCTCAACCCCAAGGCCGCGCGCAGCCAGGTCATAGGCGCGATGACCATGGGCGTCGGCGCCGCGCTGATGGAAGACCTGGCCGTGGACAAGCGCCACGGATTTTTTGTCAACCACGACCTCGCGGCTTATGAGGTGCCGGTGCATGCCGACATTCCGCATCAGGAGGTGGTCTTCCTGGATGAGACTGATCCTATGTCTTCGCCTATGAAGGCCAAGGGGGTGGGGGAGCTTGGAATTTGTGGGATTGCTGCGGCTGTTGCTAATGCGGTTTACAACGCTACCGGGGTGAGGGTGAGGGATTATCCGGTTACGTTGGATAAGTTGCTGGATCGGTTGCCGGCTGTGGTTTGAGGGGGGCGGTAGCTTCCCCATCTACGCGTCTTCGCCTACCAATGACGACCGTGGCCGCGCCGTGCTCTCGCCTACGGGCGCGATAGGCGTGGTCATGATCGCGGGGCCGCTGGTGCGGCTGACCGAGGCGCGTATGGAGGAATTGGCTGAAGCCTTGAAGGCGACGGCTGAGGAGATTCGGGCGGCCAGTGGGGCTTCTGGGATGGTTAAGAAAAGGGCTTAGGGGGTGTGGCTGGTTCGGCTATGCCCAAGGTAACAGCGGTCCGAGTCCATCATCACGCAGCCTTGTCATTGCTGCGCCAACCCCTTTTTGGGTTCGAGAGGCTATCTCTCGGTGGTTTCAAAAGATAGCGGGGCTGAGCGATGCTCGTATCACGCGGGTTTTCAATCCAGCAGATATGCGGTGCAAGACCCGAATTAGCAGGCACAACCCGATCAATGTGCAATATTGCCAGCTTGTACTGCGTATTCCGAATAGCGGATTGGGAGTAGTATCACGCGTGGCGCATGCCGCGAATCACGGTACTGCGCCAAATATAAAGCGGGAGGAGCCTTGAAACCGGATCTTGAGTCGTATCTGCGGTCTTGGAGTCTGGAGCTTAGCTCTCGGAGTAATCGAGTACGGCAACTAATTGGTGAGGCTCACTGGCTTTCCGATGGCCATCATAAAGAAGAGCTGCTGCGTGATTTTCTAAGCAGATACTTGCCTAAAGAGTTCGATGTCTTGCGAGGATTCATCAAGCCAGCCATGGGGGCTGACAAGTGCTCCCCAGAGGTGGATATCCTCGTTACCGATGCCAGACGTTCCATGCCATATTTCCGCGAAGGAGGGGTGCAAATAGTGCATCCATCTTCTGTGTTGGCTCATTTGGAGGTTAAAAGTCAGTTCACCTCCGCCTATCTACAAGAGGCGTTTGTAAATATTGCGCGGACGAAGAGGTTAACTAACTCTAACATTTCAAAAGCTTCTGCATGGAGCGGGATTGTGTTCTTCACGGTCCCACCAAGTCGAACTCCCGAAAGCATCATGAGGACTATCGTCGATGCCATCGGAAAGGCAGACGCGTCCTTCAGAGTCAGGCTAGATGCTGACGGTGATATTTATAAAATTTTTGAACATCCGCAGTGCATCGCTATTGAAGATAAGTTCGTAATTTTCATTAAAACAATAGATTCAGAAAAACCGTCTAAACAAAAAATTCAAGTTCGACTATTTGCGAATGACACTCTATGTCTAGCTTGCGCTTTGGCAGATCTATTTGGTTGGATAAGCGACACCACCAAGTTAGGTAGCACTGATGTCTTTCAAGATGTCGTGGATGTCGTGACGTTTACAAGTCAGATTGCTGAAACCTTTGAAATATAGGTCTGTGCTGTATATGGAAAACTTCTCGCTCATATCACTTGAAGAAGCGTTTGGATTTACTACACGGCGACCTGGCCTTCTTCTCGGACCCGGCGTAACACGAGCGCCCGGAGATTTCGCTGAAATTGTGCAAACAGCTCAGATTAAGGCAAATGTTAAGCCGCGCATCAGTCTTACCGCTACTGATGAAGATATTCGGCTAAGCATTGATTTAATAGCTAGCGAATCGCCAGAGAAACTTATTCAATTACGTCAGAGTATTCGAGATGGACTGCAAGCGCTCCAACCTTCGCTCGATCTAGCCCATTTGGTGAAAGTTTCATGGTCAGCGTGCATATCTGCCTCTGAAGACCTTCTGTTTGAATCCACTTTGAGGACGCATCTTGACAACATGCCGTCATCCAGAACGGCCACAGTCGTAGACCATCCGTCCATAGAGCCTCCTGATCGAACAATCCCAATATACAAACTCTTGGGTAACGTCTCTGTGTCAGACGAAGATAGGCGCTTGGCCATCTCCCAATCGGAGCTGCTATATCGAAAGCAATTGTGGCTCGATTTAGTCAGAACCCTGCCGGACCATATTCGAGAGGCGCCGCTCTTTGTGTTGGGCACTGCTAATTCAAGAAGCATCATTCGGGATGTATTGGGTTTGCTGATGGGAATGCGCCACCCTAGAGTGGCGCGCTTAATTTTTCTTAAGGACGATATCGCGCTCAAAGACCCGACTATTGTTCAGCTTTGTAGGCATTTCAATACACACCTAGTTGATGCTAGCCTGAGAGATGTCTGCAACAAAATCGCAGAAGAGAAGAGCGCAGCGAGAATAGCTGGTCGGCACTCAAAGACTTCCACGGCGCGTGTTGATCTCGAGAAGGAGTTCTCTGCAATCGTTTCCTTTGTTCCTAAAGCAGAGCCTCAGAAGATTGAAATTAGCGCGTCAAATTTACCGCTGCTTCGAGATAGCCTATTCCGGCCTAACACGGTTGACTGGGATCCATTTCTCGCTGACTTGGATTTTCGTCGTCGTGCGACGTCACCAATCATTGAAAAAACAAAAAAACTGTTGGATACCGGACTAATCAGTAGACCAAGTTATTTGGTCGTACATGGGGAAGCAGGTATAGGAAAGACAACAACGCTAAAAAGGGTTGCGGTTGAACTAAGCAAAGAGAATATTCAGGTCGTTTGGTGCAGACGTGCTCCAAGTAACAACTGGATTCGTCAATTCCGTGAACTTGCCAAGCGAATTATCGACATCGAAAAAGCCACTCCCAAAACGTTTGAGAGGCTCGTGGTAATTTGCGATGATCCATGGGCGTTGCGTTTGGATTCCACGGAGTTGGTCTCATGCTTTGACAATATTCCAGTGCACGTTGTCTTCATCTTTGTGCGTCGCAACTCCGATATGGCATCGAGTGACTCTAGCTTGGGAAGCCTCAACCTGATCTCCAGTGACGAATATGAGTTCCCCTTTGATTTGGACATGAAGGAGCTGGCCGAACTCTCCCGCATGCTGGTTCGGTTGGGGGCGGTTAACTCGGTGGCCGCAGCAGAGGCGACGGTTACGCAGAAACTTTACCAAAATGCCGATGATGTTCTTTGTAGTCTTTGGTACTTGATTCCTGAGACTCGCTCGCAGCTAGCGGAATCACTACAAGATGAGTACAGCCGCTTGGGATCGGCCGATGAAAAGATCGGGTACTTTGCTAATACCGCGGCTGCCAGTGCCGGCATAGCAAAAAGAGCGTATGAGCTGGTCACGGTGGGAAGCAATTTGAACTTGGGAATCCCTGTCGAAGTCTTGGTTCAGGCCCTTAACGTCGATTATGAGTCTTGGCTCGATACCGTCGCCAATGGGCGCCCTCTGTGGGGGTTGCTATATGACGCAGAAAGTGAAGATGGCACAACGGTTACTTACCACACGCGAAATCACGTGGTTACTCGGGTTCTGCTCTCGCTCGTGAATGGGGGGGTTGGTCATGCGGGTGAGATGAGAGTGCTACGAGAATTGATCAAGGCTTGTCGTGTTGGTTCGTTGGTGTATCGAAACTTCGTAGTTGAAATTCTTGTAAAAGCCAGAGGAAGGCTGAAAGAGTTTCTCTCCTATGAGCAGGGGCTCGAGTTGTTCGATCTTGCAAGAACTAGCTTGCCCCATGAAGATCGTGTCATTGAACATCACCGTGGGATATGGATGCAGGATGTTGGACATCGGAATAAGGATGCATATGATCAATTTCAGAAGGCGCTTACCAGTCCCATCTATCCGGGGGCTGATCGAGATGCGCCAACTGAGCATATTCACACGTCGATGGCGGCCGCAATTCTGAAGTTGGTTCAAGAAGGGAAGCAGGATTACGCAACTGCGGCGGAACAAATTAGGTCGCACCTCCGTCAAGCCTCCAATCCCGCTTTTTTTAATCCGCATACTTCGCATGTTGCCGCTGGGCTACTTTTCGATATGTCCAAAGTCGGTGGCGCGAATCTGCAGCCTGGAAAATCTTTTCAGTTCATTGTCGAAGCGCTGCAAGAGATTGAAAAGGCCATGCAATCTATTGGTGCACGTGGGCGTCGTTCCTTAAAGTACCTTAAATCCATAGGTGTTCTTAGCGACCTGCAGCGGAAAATCCTAGGCTCTATGCCTGACATGGATGTCTTGAAGAAGTTGGCCTACAAGATGTTCGAGGAGGGTAAAAATCAGGTTGGCTTTGAAGTTGTGGCAAGACGTATGCTTGCAGAGGCGGCAGAGACTTCGAAGGGTAAAGATTTCAATGCAATGAATGAATATCTAAATGAGTGCATGGAGGTTATTGAAAAGGCTAATCAGAATCCTAGTGTTGAATTGCTCGTTGTTCGTGTGGACCTGATGATTAGATGGAAAATCCAGGCCTTCAGAGACGTTCCATGGAAGGAGTTTGAAGAAGATCTGGAGGATGTTCTTTCTTCGCCCACATATCATGATGACTTAATCAAACGTTTCTATTTGGCTGTCGCTCAATTTCATTTGGGAAAATTCACGGATGGTCATGCCACTTTTGCTTTTATTGGTCGAGCACGTGCAACTGCCTTAAGGCCATATGACATACGGGCATATCTGCTTGATGAGTATGGAAATCCAAAGAGATTACAGGGAACTCTGAAGAAAAGTGCGGTGAGCGAGTACTTTGATGTCGCCGAGCTAAATGAAGCATTTCCCATTCGTGGAACTCATCAGTTTGGCAGCGTCGGATCAACCACGCACGCGTATGTTGGGTTCTCTCTCCAAGGGCCAACCGCTATTGCGTCTAAGCCAGACCCGCAGGACTTTTTGCTAGCCTGAATTCACCTCGTCTTCAGCCTTGGTTGTATCTCGCCCTACCGCAATGATGATTTCTAGTTTGGGCAAGCCCGCGCATCGGCCGATGTGATGGTCGTTAGCGCTTGATGCATGGTTATCTATCGTCCCTAGACGCAATGTATTAACCCTGAAATCCCACAAGAGCTATAACTAAACGATCTTCGATGCCTCCAGTTGCGACGAGAGCCATCATTTTCAATCAATCGACTTGGGTAACTCCGCTTATCGCTTTTCTGCGTCTTGCATCGGGCTGGTAGCAGCGACGGGTGGTGCAGGACACTCTTCACATGCTCAAACATACTGAAAATCGAGTGTCGTCAGCATCCTGCTTAGTCCACCACTCCCACAAACGAAATAGCTTCCTCCGCCATCTCCCAAGTAAACCGCCCCGAGCGACTGTTCTGCCCTTCCACAGTGTGCGCCATCAGTCCGCCGCACGTGAAATGCTGGCAAAGCCGTGCATCACAGCGGTAGGTGCATCAATCCTCCCGGACAGCGCTGCTACGGCTCCGATCACGTGGATCGTGATGAGCCCCCTACACCGGCGACGCAGCCTCCTCCCCAGCCGTGAAATAAAAAGCAGCCCCCTTCCCAGGCGCACTCTCAGCCCAAACCCGGCCGTGGTGCATCTCAATAATCTGCTTCACCGTCGCCAACCCAATCCCCGTCCCCTCAAACTGCGAGCTGGCATGCAGGCGCTCAAACACCTGAAACAACTTGCCGGCGACAGCCATGTCAAAGCCCGCGCCGTTGTCGCGCACAAAAAACACCGTCTCCCCACCCTCGCCAACCTGGCTGCCGACCTCGATCCGCGGCGCGGGCACATTCGCGCTGAACTTCCAGGCGTTGCCTATCAAATTGCCGAGCACCGAGTTCATCAAGCGGCTGTCGGCTTGCACCACCATGTTCTCGTGCACAACAACTTCGACCTCGCGTCCGGCGTCGGCCTGGGCGTGCTGTTTGAGCAGGGCTTTGGCCAAAATCGTCAGGCTCACGGGCTCGCGCACGACCTTGCCGCGTGAGAGGGTGGCGAGTGAGAGCAGGCCGTCGACCAGCTGCGACATCTGGGCGACGCCGCTGCGTATGCGGCCGACCAGCGCGAGGGATGATTCATCGGCCTGCAGTGTTTTGCGCCTTTGCAGCAGGCCGCTGAAGCCGTCTATCGTGGTCAAGGGCCCGCGCAGGTCGTGTGAGACGGAATAAGAGAAAGCCTCCAGCCGCTGGTTGGCTTCCTGCAGGTCTTGGGTGCGGGCCTCTATGCGCTGCTCCAGGCCCTGGTTGAGGCTTTCGATCTGGGCGGTGTGTTTGCGCTGGTGGATGACAAAGGCCGACAGTGCGGCCGCCAGCATGATGAAGAGCACGGTCGCGCCGGCGGCGATGCGCAGGTAGTGTTGCTCACGCTGGGCCGCGGCGGCCAGGGCTTCGTCGCTGGCCGTGCCGACGATGACCACCATGGCCAGCGCCGGAATCACCTGGAAGCTGACCAGACGGGCGACGCCGTCGACCTCGCTTTGCACCAGCATGCTGCCGCTGGGTTGGCTGTCTTTCTCGGCCAGGATTTTTTGCAGGTGGGTGTTGCCCGAGGCGTCGCTGCCGAAGCTGATGGCCGAGCGCAGGCGCCGCGCGCGCAGCTTGCCGTCAAAGCCGACAAAGGCGACGTGGCCGTTGTCGCCCATGTCGACCTTCTGGTAGAGCTCGGTGAAGATGGTCGGATCCAGGCCGACGACGGCCACGCCGCCGAAGCCGCCGCCGGGCTTGTTGATGCGCCGGCTGATGTGCACGGTCTGGCGGCCGGTGGTCCAGCCGACCACGGCCGTGCCCACGACGATGTTGTCGGCATCGCCCGTTTGTTGCTGCTGCGCCTTGAAGTACTCGCGGTCCACCAGTTTGGCCGATTCGGGCAGCGGCAGGCCGACGGCGATTGTGCCGTCCTCGTTGAGGATGGCGCGGTAGACCAGCGCCCTGGCCGTGAGGTTCATGGAGGTGGGCAGGTCTTCCAGCCGCAGCGCGCGCCCCTTGGCGTGCCAGGCGCGGCGCATGTCCAGCAGCAGCCCGTCGACGTCTTCCACGGTGGCCATGGCCTGCTCGGCGAAGATGGTGGCGAGGTTGGCGTTGTGGCGCGCCTGGGCGCGCAGGGATTCGTCGCGCTCGTCCTTGATATGGGCCAGGAAAAAGGCCCAGACCAGGGCCGACAGCACAAGGGCGACCGCGGCGATCAGCCAGACAGCGGGAGGCAGCCGTTTCAGCATGGGTGTTGTTGTTTGCTTTCAAGCCTTTGCGGGTTGGCCGCGCGGCTGGGGTTAGGGGTCTCAGGCCGGGTAGGCCTGGCGTGAGCCTACCCCTTCCCAGGGCCGCGCACCAGCCGCAAAACCCCAATTCCGAAAACAGAGTGGTGAATTCCCGCCTGTTCGGGGCAATCGTTATCAACCTTTCTCCTTACAGTTTTCCCCAAAGACCGTCTTGCCGATGACCGGCGGCCCGCCTTGTGCGCGGCGGACGCCAGCCGGCCTTTCCTGCAGCAGCGCGCCGCCCGGCGGCGGCCGCGGGGAGGCCGGTGGGCAAGGCAGGCCGGTGCCACCCAGAGCCCCACGAGACAACCCTAGCCACAACCGGATCGACCATCGCCATGCCAGAAAACAAATTTTTAGTCAGAGCGCCGCTGCTGGACCCCAAACAACAGGTGGCCGGCTACAGGCTGGCCTGGCAGAGCTCGGCCCCCACCGACGCGCGGGAAGACGTGCGCCAGCTGCTGGACTTTGTGGGCGAGCGCGCCCAGGCGGCCGAGCTCGGCCTGCTGTTTCTCGATGCCGACCACGGCGTGCCCCCGGGCGGCCTGTCGGTCGGCCAGGCGCCCGCGAACACGGTGCTGATGCTGGACTGCGCCGACCTGGCGGAAGATTGCCAGGCCGGCATGGCTTCGATGCGCGAACAGGGCCTGCGCCTGGCGCTGCGCGGCGCGGACCTGGCGTTTATGCAAACGCATGCCGAGACGCTGGTGCCGCTGGCCACGCACCTTGAGTTGCCGCTGGGCCACCCGGATTTTGCGGCGCTGAGCAACCTCGCGAAGCAGGCCGAGCCGCCGCTGGCCGTGGTGGTGCAGGATTTCCCGGGCTGGCGCGAGTTCGACATGTCGGCCGCGCACGGCGTGGGCGGCTTCTTCGAGAACCTGTGCACCACACCGCGCCCCCAGAACAACGCCGGTGCCCTGAGCCCGCAGGCGATTTTTATCCTGCAGCTGATGCAGATGGTCCAGGAAAACGCCGACGTGCGGCATATCGAGGGCGTGCTCAAGCGCGACGCCGCGCTGTCGTACAAGCTCTTCCGCTACATCAACTCGCCGGGCTTCGGCATCGAGGTCGAGATCGAATCGCTGCGCCACGCGGTGACCATGCTGGGCTACACCCCGCTGTTCCGCTGGCTCTCGGTGCTGCTGGCCACGACCAACACGGCCGGCTATTCCCACGCGCTGCTGCAGGCCGCGATTGTGCGTGGGCGTTTTGCCGAGCTGCTCGGCAAGGACTTGCTGCCGCGCGCCGAAGCCGAACACCTGTTCTTTGTCGGCATGTTCTCGCTGCTGGACCAGCTGCTGGGCATACCGCTGGAAAAAGTGGTGGGGCAGATTTTGCTGCCCGAGCCGGTGGTGCAGGCGCTGGTCAGCCGCGAAGGGGTGTATGGGCCTTTCCTGCAGCTGGTGGAAGCGGGTGAACAACGGAATGGGCGGATTGTGGAGTTGGCTGAGGCCTTGTTTATGACGTCTACGCGCGTCAATCAAGCGCATCTGGCGGCGCTGGCCTGGGCACATACCGTCACTATTTAGGTTTCCATACTCCTTCCCCCGCGGGGGGAAGGTTGGGATGGGGGCCTCGCGGCGTTTGATATTTAGCCGGTGGTGTTTTGACGGCCGCTGGCCCCTACCCCCACCCTCCCCCAGCGGGGGAGGGAGTAAGAGCAGTGCGCTGCGACGGCATTGGTGGGTTTGCTCCTTCCCCCGCTGGGGGAAGGTTGGGATGGGGGCCTCACGGCGTTTGATACTTCGCCGAGGTGTTTTGACGGCCGCTGGCCCCTACCCCAGCCCTCCCCCAGCGGGGGAGGGCGCAAGAGCGGCCCGTGCC
>JAUKPS010173396.1:0-64430 GCA_032273165.1 Chlorellidium tetrabotrys | reverse complement strand
AATGCCGTATACCGCACTGGTGATGTAGTTTCGTCAGGATTGTTATCGCTAACACCAACACATGCTTTAGGTGAAATGGCTGATTCTGTATTCCCTGAGAAGCTCGGTAGCAAGTTCAATGTGGCAATTAATCAACGTAGTGGATACCAAGACGAATTATCTGAAGGTATTGACGGGGTTGAAGTAAAAATTAAAGAAGCTATTAAAAAAGCCCCACAGCAAAAACAATCATTTAGCAATATTGCGCATGATAGTACGATTGCCGAAGTTGACCCAACTAAACCGTTGTCTGACTATATTGGCAAATCCGATAGAGATGGTAACTCTAAAGAAGCTGCGTGGAAAGATTTAAACTCCCGCTATATAAAATTGGACCCAGTCTGGCAAAACTTGTATGTAACTATGCGTAATGCTTACGCAAAAATGTACGAGGAAATTAAGAAAGCAATTAACGAACGTATTGACGGCACTAATTTAGACGCAGCTACTAAAGCTACCGTTAAAGCCGACATTATGAAAAAACTTACCGAAAAAGGTATGATTGATCCGTATTTTGCTTTAGGTCGTGAAGGTGATAAATGGTTAGCATATGATTACAAAGACAAAAATGGTCAGATGCAACGAGCTAACCAAGCGTTCAAAGACGAGTTCTCTCGTAAACAACGCATGGATGAACTGCAGAAGTTAGGTATTAAATACGACGCTTACGAAGGTCTTGATAAAGTTAATTATCGTGATGCCCCATCAGGCTCGTTTGTTAGCAGTGTTTTAAACATCATGGAAACTAACAAAATCAATGACAAAGCCATTGATGAAATGATGCGTTTGTTTATATCCACTTTACCAGAAACTGCTTTTGCAAAATCGTTCCAAAGACGGGGTAATAAAGCAGGTTACATGGACGATGCGATTGCCGTATTTGAAGGGAAGATACGTAGTATTGCTCATCAAGTAGCTAATATGCGCTACAACCCTAAGATAAACAGCATTATTGATACCATGGAAAACTATACTATCCAAGTTGGTAAGGGGGTAGGAAAAGGAAAAGTAGACGCAGTTGGAAGAATTGCTAAAGAAGATATACCTGCTCGTGATAACGAGGTAGAGGCAAAGTATTTAGACGAGTTCAAAAAGCGTAGAGTATATGTATTAAACCCAACCAAAAATGATGCGGGCAATATCTTAACGTCTGTTGCGTTTAACTATACCCTTGGGTTTAACGTATCTTCAGTAGTGGTTAACGGTGCCAACATCCCAATGATTGTTGCTCCATATTTAAAAGCACACTACCCCGAAGCGCAGGTTGCTAAAACTATTGGTGACGCTACTAAATTGTTTTTGGGAAGTGGTACTAAAACTGAAATGCCAATCCTCGGTAGCAAAGAAACAGCTACTACACGGGTTATGCCATCTATTGCAAACTATGCGCCCACATCAGAAATCGGCAAAAAGTTTGCAACCGCTATAAAAGTATGGAATAAAAACGGGCAGCTTAACCGTTCCCAACTATATGAAATGCTTAGCGGCGATACTAAGACAGGGTTTTTATCCAAACTTAATGCTGCATCGGGCTGGATGATGAGGCACGGGGACCGTATGAACCGTGAAATTACTTTAATCTCCACATATAACCTTGAGATGGAGCGTCTTAAAAAGCCAACCAAAGAAGATGTTGCTGGCATTGAGGCTATTCGCCAAGAGATGAATGCGGAACGGGTAGAAGGAACTCCCGAAGTAACTACTAAAGAAGCTACAGAAGCCTATGCAGCTATGCAAGCTATCCCTACAACAGAACTTCTTAACGGCGGAACTGCCGCTGCCGCTGCGCCTAGAGTTGCTCAAAGTGCATTAGGTAAAGTTTTGTTTATGTATAAGCGCTACGGCATATCTATGTACTACATGCTTATTAAAGCAGCCAAAGAAGCGTATAAAGGTGAAACCCCTGAGATTAGAAAAGCCGCTATGCGTCAAATTGGGGGCATTATGGGCATGTCTGCACTGATGGCTGGCGCACAGGGTATTCCAATGTACGGTGCTTTATCTCTACTTTGGAGCTTATTCTGTGACGAAGATGATGAAGATTTAGATACAGTTACTCAGAAGACCCTTGGTGACTTCCTCTATAAAGGTCCGCTTGAGTACATGACAAACCTAGCTATTGCTGGTCGTATCACTTTAAATGACTTGATTGTTCGTGATGCTCCTAAAGGTAGTGCAGCTACCTTCTCTCAGCAAATGATACAAGCTGTAGGTGGTCCAGTTGTTGGTGTTGCAGACCGAATCCAGCGTGGTTATAGCAAAATAGGTGAAGGTCATACGCTTCGTGGGATAGAAGAACTGTTGCCATCCGCTATCGGTAACGTATTTAAAGGCGGTAGGTATCTAGCAAACGGCACTACAACTCTGCGTGGTGACCCGATTACAGGTGATGTTGGCTTGTATAACGGGGTTGCACAGATGCTTGGATTTGCGCCAGCTGACTACACTCGACAACTTGAAATTAACTCCCGTGAAAAAGGTATTGATACTTTCTTATCTAAGAAGGTAAGTAAGTTAAAACAAAAATACTACATCGCTAAGCGTGAGGGTGATTTTGAGGGTATGAATGACTTTAAAAATGACTTGCTTGAAATAGGTGCTAAGCACCCTGGCTTGGAAATCACCCCAACTAGCGTAAATGATGTTCTGAACCGATCTATGAAGGCACAGGAACGTGCTACTAAAGAGATGATTAACGGTGTCAGATACAACAAAAAACGTGTTGAAGAAGTCAAAGCATCAATGGCTGAATACGGAGATTGATAAAAAAACCCCCACGGTTAAGTGGGGGTTCAAGGGGTGTTCCTCACGTTAAGAGAACTAGCAACAGGAGAATGTTGCCTAGAAAGTATATTACAGAATCCGCCAAAAACGCATACCTAATTTTCCAGATTCGATTCTGTCAAATCCTTGGATTCTCATTTGCTTACGTTTTGCAATAATTTGCATCTGTTTCTTCAATCTTGTTAAGTTAACAGCAGGTATAAAAACTGAAGTGCCTATCTCAAAAGCACCCCAGTTAATGTCAATAACCACTCCATCAGGACAGACTTGCCCCTCCCTCATCACCTTCAAGAGCTGCCTTGTGTTGTGCTGCGGCTGCAATTTCTTCTTCTCTGTCGTCATCTAGGAACCCTTCACAGTTAACCCATATCACATCTGCGGATGGCAGACTCATACGAGTACCCTTACCCATACGCTTCTTATCAATCTTGGCTTTAGTTCTGCCACGTTTTAAAGAGTCAATAAAGCCTTCGTAGTTGACTTGCTTCTTAACGCACCAATCCTTGAGTGGTAATGGGTATAGGTAAAGCATCTTGATGTCATATTCATACCGTGCAATCAAAGATACTCGTGGTGTCGCATCGGGAATAATCAGGTGCTCTAGGTCGTTCTTACCAACCGTACGGGCATCTTCAGTACTCTTAATACGTAGCACGTTGTTATAGTTCTCAGCAAGGTAGTTAGTCAAAGTACTTTCGGCATCCACGTCCATGGATTTCACTTGTTCTTGAACGCTGTTTACCGCTTCTTTAGCCCACTTCACCACAGGTTTAATGTCGTAATCTATCAAGCCAGCCTTCTTAGCCATCATCAAACCCATAATGGCATTAGTGACCAGCACGGAGTGGAATCGGTCTGAAGGTGCAAAGTTACATGCCTTATCCAATTTTTGTTGAGTTACTTTGTACAGGGTTTTTATTCCTTCAATGTCGCTCATAATCATTTGGAGGTAAGGTATGCAAGCATGCCCATAGTTATTGGCTAACTGCTCGCTCAATAAATCAGTTTCTTCTTTCTCTAACCCAAGTACAGGTCTTGCCCGTACTTCAAGAAGTCTCATAGCTTCACCTTTTGGGAGTGCTTTGTAGACTGCTATCTTCTCCATCATTGAGGCATTACCTGTTGTTACGGCATTTTGTTTCCATGGCTCGCCACGGGTACGCTCAAGATTGGAACTGCCTGACATACGGTTTCTCTGTGTACCCGATGTGTATTGATACAAAAAGTCACTTAGGTCTTTAGCCGTTGAGTTTGTTACCTCATCCCTAAACAAGCATAGATTTTTTTGGATTTCGGCACGGTTCATAGTACTAGCCATGGTGTCTGATTCTTTAACTACTAAACGACCTGGGTTACCCCATATACTCGCTCCAGCAATCATAGAAGTTGTTTTACCAATACCCGACTCAGGACTAAATATGTGCAGAACCGAACCGTTAATCGTGGTGAAATCCGCAAATATAGAACCAAAACCTAACCCAATAGCAAACTGATGAAGCTCCATTCCAGGCCGATTGTAGAAATTCATAGCCTGTTTCCATACTTCCATTGAGCCTTTTGGTTTAAAGGCATCGAACATCTGAACGGTAGCAGCGGATGGGGGGTTATGGTCTACACGGTCTGCACTGATCTCTTTATCACCTAACACAAAGGATTGGTGTTTTTCGTCAGTCCAACCGAATTGCCTACGGGCAGTATCCGCCGCAGAGTTATATTGCATGTGGTTTACCCAAGTTGTTACATAAGACATAATCTCGTCTGTCTTGATGACCGCTACGCCATGTGATGACATGTATTTGCGTATTTCGTCTTTAGATGTGACCGCTGATAACGGTATTGTGAACTCTTTAACACCATCTTTTGGAAGGTGCAATCTAACTACTACGGCTTCTCCGACATCGGAGTCCAATAAACGACGTGTTACATACAGGTCGTTGTGATAAATCATTACTTCAATCTCGTCTTCTTCCTTGATGATGCGCTTAAAAATGCCACCATTCTTACCACGGAAGTACGGCTCAGGGTATTTCGGTATAACGTATGTCTGTGTGTGCCCTTGGTCTACGTCTGCAGGGCTATCTTCTACTATATTATCTTCTTCAGTTGCTTCTTGTACTTCACGACCCAGCACGATAGGAGACTTCAGAGTGCCTTTATTTGGGCATCCATCACATCCGTTTGGGTTAAATTCTTCAAACTTTGCACAGGTATAAGGACCACCTTTGATGTTGCGTACCTTGCGGTCAGCAAATTCGGGGCTGTATTCGGGGTGTCCTGATGAGATTTTCTCAATCGCCTTTTCCGCATCAATACAAAATTTGGCGATAGATAGTCCTGCTCTCCACATCGGTTCAGACATGGTTGCTTGGTTCTCATAAATATACTTCAACTGCTGGCATCCGTCACCATCTTTAGTTTTCATCATGATGGTTCTAAACCGATTCGTGTAGTTACCTAGGATAGCTTTGGTAACTTCATCCATTTCTCCTCGTGGGACATAGGATGGTCGGGTTAGTGTTGGCTCACCAATAACATCTTTTAGTGTGTCTAGTTCATATGAAGGGCCCACGGTACCAATAAAAGTTACGTCTTTAGCAACACCATCTTTAAAATTCAAAGTGCCTGGAACTCGCAATATTCGAGCCGAATCTGCCGTAACAACTGGATCAGCAAATAAGTCATTGTCGTCGCACATCTTCTTGAACTTATCAGCCAAGGGTAACCATTCCTCCCTAGAAAGAGGTTCGGTCAAAGCCCAATATGCGTGTATACCCCCACCCGAATTTACAAGTGTCGGTCTTGGCATCTTGGTTTCTTTGCAGAAAGCCTTAAGCCCTACAAG
The DNA here is from genome assembly GCA_032273165.1 of Chlorellidium tetrabotrys. Taxonomy (NCBI): domain Eukaryota; class Xanthophyceae; order Mischococcales; family Botryochloridaceae; genus Chlorellidium; species Chlorellidium tetrabotrys. The sequence goes on along the minus strand of JAUKPS010173396.1, from coordinate 58,765 downwards.
AGCTTCTGCCTGTGTTTTGTATGGCTTAGTTGGGCCACAGTCGAGATCAACAAACAACGACCTAAGTTGTTGTACGTTTGCCGTCTTCCGTGACTTTCCATCTTTGAACGTAGCTAGCGCATAGTAAGCGTTATAGCCCTCGTTCTTTAAGTTCTCAGCAACTGCCACCGCATCTTCGAGCCGTTGGAAAAACTTTTGGACAGGTTTGTCCGAGTCTATCTTTAACCCAACTATGCAGTAGTATCCTTCGTCGCCAAGGACTTGCTGTAAAAATTCTAAATTGTTCATAGCCACCTTTGAAGGCGGGGGTACAAGCTGGTTCCCTTTGCATTTCAGCTAACTGGTGAACCCTACCATTGCTATCAGGACCTAGGTAGTTGCTTTCCCCCCAAAACCGTTATTTAAGCATCATCCCATTCGCCAACTAGGTCTTCTAGTTTAGGCTCACTAGCCACAGGGGCTTTCTTAGGAGGAGCTTTCTTCGGTTCTTCAATAGCTTCTACTTCTTCCGCTTCAACTTTTTCTACTTTCGGTGCAGCTAATGCGTTCTTAACTGCTGGCTTTTCTTTAACACCATCAGTCTGTGCAACAGTCAAAGTAATCGCTTGGATTGCTTCTTTAGAATCTTTCAAATCTTGGATACGATTGAACTCATCTTCTGTTACAGGACGTACGGCTTTAAATACTAGCTTCGGTGTAGGACTTGCTGTGTCAAACCGCATCTCAGTAACAACACCAGTAATAGGTGTGTCATGATTTTTCAGATGACGAGCATATGCCTGTAAGGGTAGCTTACCTTTCTCACCATCACCAAATACAGAAGTAGGTGGTAATACGAGTTGGTACACTTCACCTTTGTCGACTTCGCCATCAATAACTAATGCTAAACGTTGTTGATAACGGCAGGCACGGCTATCACCTTGACCAGAACCCTTGATGTTTTGTGGGCAAGTTAAGCAGGTGGCTGATTGCTTATCTTTGACCTTTTCATCAGGACGTTGGCTGTCGGATGACCAGCAAGTTGGGGTTACGGCTTCACCTTCTGTGTAGCTTCCAGCGTAGTAAATACGGGATACTTTCGGTGCAGCTTTAATAATCACTACGTTCATAGAACGTTCTTCAGATACACGATACTCTTTACCACCAATAAATTCACGGAATACACCGCCTTTGATGGAAATACGACGAGCACCTAAACCACCTTCGCCTGTACCAGCTAGGGCATTTGTTGCATCATCAGTTGCAGTTTGTAAATAGGCAGGTAAACCACCTTTAAATAGAGCTAAATCACTCATGCTAATTCTCCTTAAATATCTTCATCAGGGTTAAAGTTAAGAGCCATTTGGGCTGATCCTTCGGGTACATTGACCGTTAGGCTACCATCGGCTTCTTCTCGTACTAATTCTCCACCGCTTAGTTTTCGTATGGCTTGTTCCACCTCACTAATCTTGAAACGGTATACACCGCCAATCTTCAATGCGGGGACTAAGTCTTGTCGAATCCATGCACGGACTGTCGATACGGATACGGCAAAATGCTTTGCTATATCTTCGATCGGCACAAACGCTTCATCCACCATTTTTGCTCCTTTTTATGGTTACTGAATATTCGCTATTCGCATTTAATCCTGGCGGAAGCATGTCAGGATGTTCTTCTAAAAATGCCTTCATATTGGTTTGTTGAATACGCTTCTCCAATAACTCAGGCACACCATGTTCAAGAATAAACTTGTGCATGGATTCCCAGTCTGACGTTGCATACATAGTCCTCACGGTTCTGTATACAGTGCCAGCCTCAGTCCTTAAACTTTCGGCTCCGATCTCCTTCATATGATTCAGAATGGCGGTCTTTACAGTCCGCATATCTTGGTCAATCTTGGAGATCTTTTCCTCAAGTTCGTGGGATACTTCAGCTTTCTTTTCCCGCATCTTGATGTAGATACGAGTCAGCTTTTCTAAAGGCACTTCGGCCTGTGATTCTACTTCGTCACTCATAACATTCTCCTGTTAAAACGATAACGGCTTGGTGTTATTCTCGCTATCGGTACAACTACTATACTATCAAACTATAACTTAATCAAGTAAATTCTTGTAAAGTTCAACTAACTTTACATGGTCGTCAATACGGTTGTCAAGCATTTTATATAGGTGTTTCTCCGCATTTGAACCCTGTAATCTCACCACCGTAACGGGATGCCTCTGCCCCGCTCTATGCGCCCTTGCATTGGCTTGAGCGTATGTTTCTAGGCTAGGTGTCGGTCCCCACCAAATAACCGTGTCAGCCGCCGTTAAAGTGACTCCATGAGCCGCCGCTTGTGGTTGGATGATTAGGATTCTTGGATTCGGTGTATCTTGGAACGCTTTGAATATCTCAGCCCGTTTGTGTGCTGGCACATCGCCATTGATTATGGCAGTCGTAAAACCGTCTTCTTGTAGCTTTTTGGACAGGATTTCAATGGTATTTTTAAAGGGTACAAAGATCAGTGCCTTTTGCTTAGTTTCATCTAGCACTTCACGCATGACCTTGTAGCGATTCTTGATGTCAAACTCTAAGGTCTCGCCCGAATCTGAATACACTGCACCACAGGATATTTGTAAAAGTTTGCTCATTCCAACTGCAGCATTTACCGCAGTGATCTGTTCTCCCACAGCCGAGACAACTAATTGCTTGCGCAATAACTCATAGTATTTTTTCTGTTGTGGAGTAAGTTCGACTTCACGAGTTACATAGGTCAACTCAGGCAAATCTAAACATTCTTCTTTAGTGAATCGGATTGCTGGCTGGAGTGCTTCGTGGACAATCTTCTCAGCATTAGGTCTATTTACCCAACGGAACTGCGATACCTTATACATCACCATATCTTTAAAAGCCGAGTAGAACTTAGGTACGTTGTGTGGGCAAACCAACTTAGCCAAGCCGTAGGCATCCACAGGGGACTGAGCGGCTGGTGTACCCGTCATCATCCATAGCCATGTGTCGTGCTTTAATATCTTATTGAGTGTCTTCCAACGGGTCGTCTGGGCATTCTTGTATGCGTTAGCTTCGTCAATAACTACTAAGTCAAAGCCTCCGTTAGCTATCTCCTCTTGCACGATCTCAACACCATCATAGTTAATGATGACAAATTCGGCATCTGAGTTAATAATCCGTACTCGTTTTTCCCTGCTGCCATACGCAATATCCACATGGCGGTGCATGGCGAACTTAAATAGGTCTGCTCTCCAAGCCGAATCCATAATAGATAAGGGGCAGATAACCAACACACGCTTGATTCGACCGATCTTCATTAGATAGTCAGCCGCCCATATTACTGAGCCTGTCTTGCCAGTACCTTGCTCATTAAGGCAGAAGGCACGGGGGTGTAAGGTTAGGAAAGACGCAGTAGTTTTTTGATGGTCAAACGGCTTATGTAATCCAGGCCAGTCGTAATGTCCCATGATTGGTGATGGGATGTTTTTTATTTGCAAGTTCTTGAGAATCCGTGCTTCGTCTAAGCCCCAGTTCACGGCGACCTGATTCCCTTCAAGCTGTTTGCTTTTTGGGATTACTGTCGTAACTTTATTAGGGTTACGCAGATTTAGTAACAGAATTTTATTATTTATTATTTGCAACTACATTCTCCAGTGATGCGGAAATAGAGCATAAGTGGTGTCCACTATGCTCTACTAAGGTTGTCGGCTCCCTACAGGAAATGAAAATAGTACCGACTGGTATGGTTTATACGGAAATGAAACCGTGATGTTCGCCACTCATACCTAACGCTTACATCTTGCAAATCTATAAATCTATCTTACATCAAATTCTAAAAAGTTCAAGTCTTTTTCTTGCGTTCACGCTTGCTAGTTTCACCAACTAAATTGCTTTTACTATCACGCTTAAAGCTACGATTCTTTGATGGACTCTGTACTGAGAATCCGTGTTTATTACTACCACCTTTGTCAAGTGCCTTCTTATGGGCTAGGTCTTTACCTTCACGACTTTCGGCAGTCTTATCTTTATCTAACGGACTATCAGGGTGTTTCTTGTCATACTCACGACGCAGACGTTGACGTTCCATACGACGAGCAAGTTCACCTCTAGCTTTTTGTTGCTCGTATTCTTTCTTGTAAGGTCTTGGCTTATTTACATAAGGCATATTAGTTCCTTCCGTTGTGCGGACATTCCATAACTAGGCAGTGTTTTTTGCACAATCCACTTGGGCGAGGATTCCATACGTTTCTCTCGTAGGCTACTTTCATGCGGTTATATTCTGCCAACCATTTAGCCCACATCTTATCCTGTTTTTCAGCACTATACGAGTCCTTTATGAAGTTCTTGCTGATAACAAAGAACAACGCACCCTTTACCTCAGTCAACTGGGGAAAGTATTTGAACATGGCAAGTGCCATAAGCTCTAGCTGGTCAGTGTCCGCATACTTAGCGGACTTCCCTGTCTTGTAATCAAGGCATCTTCCAACAGTTCCGTTAATGATGGCTAAGTCGGCTACACCCCTCCACCAAACATTAGGGTCTTTGAAGTCACATGGCTCTAAATTCTCAGTCAAACCCATCTCAAGTTCGCAGTGCTTCTCACCTTCTAACTGCTTAAGATTATCAAGTGCGTTCTTGGCAAACATGAATTGCGGTGGAATCGGCTTACCATCTCTAATATACAACTCAGCCGCTTCATGGAACTCCTTGCCGTAGGTAATAGCATCGGTAGGTGGCTCCTTAACATCTTTGAGTACCCGTAGGTGGTAATACTTCTTTGGGCATTGGTCAAATAACTTAATGCTGGAGTACGACCACGATATAGGCTTAGTCAAAGTTCACCTCAATTTCCCATATATTAGTAGTTACGGCACAGTTTGCAACCCAAGGGTCATCTTTACCTATTGGTTTGCTCCAATAAATCATGTTGTCAGGTATAGAACCCACCCTTATTACTTCTTGCACAACTATTTTGTCGTCGTTCATTTTGTCCTCTTAGCAATCTCACGATCAATATACCAACGGGCTTTGCGCAAATCTTCAACGGCATCCTTCTTGAGGTCGCACCGCCATATGTATTTCAGTGCGTTACCTAAGTTAAACCCCATGTGTTCTGTAATCTGAATACACTCAATACCGCTAGGATGGTCGGTGTAATGCTTGGGGTGATTCACTGGGTCGTTCATGCTTCTTCCTCAATAGGCATCCATGTCTTGACCGCACCTGTCATTAGGCGCATTTCTGTTTGTGCATTTAGGCAGTGTTCATAAGCTAACTGGAAATTGTTTCTGACTAAGGCATCATGTGCCATTCTGATTTCTTTCAACGCTTCTAAATACATAGGGGTGTAATCTACTTTAGCAATCGCCATAACTTTTTCCATATCCTGATTCACAACTTACTGGTAATCCATCTGCCCACTCAGGTGTCCACTTCATGCACTCCTCGATATAGGCTTGGGCTTCTAATACTTCTTCGTCTTTTACTACACAGGCAATCGCATCGTGTACTGTTAGAACCACGTTGTAACGCTTGGCTATACGAATCATCTGCTCACCAATGATGCAACGAGCAATAGCTTGGCATACGTTCTCGATTACCTTACCGCCGTAGATTTTATTCCATCCGTAGCGAGTTTTGTATTGGTACTGCATACCTTTCTCGTCACGAACTGCAACTAGCTGGTCATACCGCATGAGCAACCCACTAGGTAGTCTGATACCCTTCTCACTTGGAACTAAATGCAGTACACCTTCTTTACCTAAAGATGTTGTATAGCCTTTGCTTATTGCCTCTAGCGCCGATTGCGCCTGTCGCCATAGTGCAACAATAGCTGGATATGTTTCTCGGTATACAGAGATGATATGCCTTGCTTCATCTTCCGAAACTTCTGTGCCGAAGGTCTTAAGTTGCGCTCCAAATTTCTGCGCCCCCATGCCGTACCCAGCACCCAAAATTGTTGTTTTACCAACGAACCTTTCTTCATTCGTGATTTCGCTGACATCCTTGCTATAGATAGCCGAAGCCATGATCTTGTATACATCCTTGCCATTATGGAATGCCTCCACTAAATCATCTTGTCCAGCCAACCATGCCAATACTCGTGCCTCAATCTGACTAGAATCGGCATCAATAATCGAGTAGCCTTCGGGAGCAACAATAGCTTTCTTCAGCTTCCCACCATTAGCCCCTCGGCTTGGAAGGTTCTGAAGGTTTAGGGAATCACTACCACCCCACCTTCCCGTGTGCGCCGCATAGTATTTTAAGGGCACTGGCATCAATCCTCTTTTAGCAATCCCAATGAATCGCTCTGTCCTAGTTTCTTCTAACGTAGACTTTGTACCTAACCGAGCCGCAACTAATGTCTGCACTCTAATATCAGGATGTTCAGCCAAAGCCTTGAACTCCTCATCGTTCTTAGCCAAAGCAAATGTTTCTTTACCCGTAGTCGGGCTAATCTTCATTGGCACAGGGACACCCAACTGCTTCAATAACTCAGCAAACTTCGGGTTCGATGCGAGTTCGCCCTTGTCCTCTACACCAGCCTCAAGCAATAACTTCTCTTTCTTTTCCTTGATGTCGGTCAGGTGCATCTCCAACAAGTTAAGGTCTAGGTCAAGTAAAGGTCGTGTGAACATACGAGTAGTCAGGTCAATCAACTTCATCTCGGCTTTCGGAAAGCCTTTCTTAATCATGGCACTGAACAACTTATAGGTAAGTTCTACGTCATTAACACAGTAGTCACCATATCTATCAAGTTCTTCCTCTGTGAAGTCCACTCGGTTCTTCCCTGAAGCGGCGATAACTTCATCACCCTTAACACCTAGTTTGTATCGTTCGGCAAGTGCGGCTAGGCTGCCACCAACTTCCACACCATGTATTGCACGACCCATAGATAGAGTGTCGGCATAGACTTTAGGATGGATACCAAATCGCTCGGACAGGATAAATCCATCAAACATCATATTGTGTGCAATAGCCATAGAGTCTTCCCATGAGAAAGACTTAAGCCAGCCAGCTAACTGCTCATGCGTACCGCTTGCCCATTCGGTTTCGCCATCGTTTACCTTAACGGCTACACCAATCACTTCGAATCTATCACTACGCACATATTCTTCAGTCGTCAACTTGGACAAACTAAAGGTAGACTTCTCATAGAAAGTCTCAAAGTCAATCGTTATCAGGTTCATGATAGTTTGTAGTTACCCGTCTCAATATCTTCCATTGTTAATTCTCCGTCTGCCCGTGCGAGTAGCACATCAGCCCAAATTTCATCGGAAAACTCTATGCCCTTGTTGTAATGCTTGTACGCATACATAGATAGCCATTGTTGAAATTCGTACTTAGTTATCTCCTTATTTTGTATTTTTTCATACACATCTTTTAAATGTACTTGATTCATCTTTGCTCTCGTACCCATTAACATCTCCCATCCAAATCAAAGTCGTCGCCTTTAAGTCGTTTATTTTCTTCTGCCAACTGCTCCATATAACTAGCAATAATCTGTATCAACATCGCCAAGCGTTTGCCTTCGTCACTAGATATTCTTCCGCACAACTTACCAATATTAAAAAATGCTTCTCTTGCATCTTCATCTGTAAACTTCAAATCAGTCATCTTTCTTCTCCTCTTGCTTCTGTGTTTCTTCGGGTTTCTTTTTACCAAATATCTGTTCCCACTGTGCATCAAACTGCTCCATTGGCACACCTAAAGGTCTTGGTGCATCACCTTTACCGCCATCATGCTTGGTCATACTGGAATCCCATTACTCATTAAAATTTGTTTCAATCTACCAATCTCATTCTGTTGCATACGAATCTGCTCACGCAACATAGTTTCTTTATCATCCATATCTGCTACCCAGCCAGCAAACGGAATCGGCTCACCTTTTAACTCCTTGAAAAAGTCTAAGCCCTTTTCTAATGCTTCACGATCTTCCGTTGTAAAAGTTGTCATTTAAAATCCTTTCAAGGTAGGAAGTTCGGGTAAAGATGGCAAGCTAACAGCTCCAGGAAGCGACGGAGCAATCATAGGAAAAACAAGTGAAGGTGTACTAATCGGTTCGACATGCGGGCCAGATGATACTGGAGCAAATGAATACGCAACAGGTTTACCTGTGTTATCGAAATAAGTAACCTGAGTTCCAACTTTACTTGAATACATAAAAGGTCTGCCTTGGTTGTCCAAGTAAGTAAGCATCTGCCCACTGCATACACCAAATGTAAATGTAGCTACTAATCCACCCAATATCTTACGCATCACCTTCTCCTTTTCTCTTAGCATATGGAGGTCTGCTTCGTTTCTCTAAGCAAGCCGTACACTTCCACCTGTTAATCTTCCCTGTCGTTACCATCTTGCCGTACTCTGCTGGTCGCATAGTCTGACAACTCGTACAAAAACGCTTACCCGTACCACCATCAATTTTTCCTAACATACTTCCTCTTTTTAATTGTTGCTATACCATCGTCAGTTTCGTCTTTGGTTCGTGTTGCTATCATCATGTCTGCTATCTCCCAAATTTCTTCGGCACTTCTCGGCTCACCACTCATCATTGAACCAGCCAATGCAAACATAGCGAAGCAATCTCTTAGATCATTCTCGTTCATCTCTAACCCTTAACATTACGTCTGCAAACTCATAGGCATCTTTGGCTACTGCTTCTTTATTCCAAACTTGCCCTTCGGGTAAATCACGATTAACAAACGCTTGTACTATATGAATAGCAAAAAAGTCTCTCTTATCATCTGTAGTCATCATATCAACCTCTTGGCAGTTGCCCGTTAAAAATGTATGAACCACAATGGGATAACTGCGCCCAAGGTGCGGCATATACTTTGTAGCCAGCTTTTCTAGCTATCTTGCAGAAGTGGTAGTCCTCTGACAATAAACGATTACCTGATTCTTCATCAATGCTTGTGGCAAAGAACTCATGGATTACTTTTTCTTTACGTTCTTGGTCTACAGCTAGGTACATATCGTTGTTATAGGTAGGTACTTTTCCAATCAAACCTTCAAACACTTCACGCTTGATAATCATAAATCCTGTACCGCCGTTGGAAATTTCAAGTGGAGTACTAAAAAAACCCTCTACAGTTTCGGCATCGCCCACTGCATTAACTACAAATGCGCCTGTGTAATTATGTAGTTGATTTGCTGGAACACCAGCCTTGACCGCTTTCTCTACATCAATCCAGTTGATTTCTTTCTTTGGGTACATACCACAGATAATGTCTTTATCAACCGCAATCATCGCTGGAATGTCGTGTGGATTAAAACCAATGTCTGCATCAATAAACATCATATGAGAACAATCTGATTCCAAGAAGTCATATGCTAGGCTATTCCTTGCACGAGTAATCAAAGACTCATTCATCATGTAAGCAAACTGCATCTGAATACCAGCTTGGGAAAATACCCCAACCGATGTCAGCAATCCTACTGTGTATTGTCCGTGGCATAAACCCCCGTACATTGGTGTAGCTACAAATAATTTAATCATTTCATTTCCTTTTTAAGTTTGTTTCCTTCGGCATAGAAGTCGGCTTGCCCTTCTCTTGTCATACGATAATTAACTGTATACAATCCTGTGCCACCAAAATTTGGATAGCGGTTACTTGCTTCTTTATACAAATTCTTATCTCCATCATAAGTTTTAACTAGATCAAACATAACATGGGCTATCTGACTAATCACACAGTTTTTAAATAAGTAGCAATTCATATCTACAAACTTAGCCCCTCTATGGTAGCTAGGTTCTTCGCCTAGACTATCGCATTCGTCATTGAATAAGAAGTTACCTTCTTTGTCCACAATCCTACGCAACGAGTAACACCAATCAAAGTTGTTATCCTCTAAGCACTTAACCATTGATGGAATATGCTCAGGCTCAAACCAATTATCTTCATCTAAGAACATAATGTAATCTGCATTGGTAATCAGGGGTACTGCGGCATTGATGCGATAACCATTAAAGAACCCTGTGTATGGCATACCATTGAACCCCTGTGTAGGTGTACCAGTATTCTCAGGCAGAATGATTAACTTCTGTCTATACGGGTGCGCTTCCAATCTGCTGATAACAGGTTGGGCATACGCTACTCCATCTACTACAAGCCAATGCTCCGCTTGCATACCAACGCTATGGATAGCATCTGTTAAGTAGTGTGTACCTATTGTTGGGGTTATTACTGCAATACGCTTCATAACTTCTTCACCGCCAGTTGATAGTTTTTCAAAACGATGTCGTAGTGTCCTTCAAAGGGTAGTAAGAAAGAATCAATACCTACCTTAGTCGGCTCGTGTGGGTACAGGTAATCATCAAACAACATAACACCACCTTGCTTAAGCAAGCCCCATGCCATACACGCATCGGTAAGTGCTATGTCAGGAGCATGGCTACCATCCACATAGATAAAGTCAAACACATACTTAAACCCAATCATTTCAGCAAGGGCTTCATATGAGGTCTTCTTGTATAAAGATACCACCTGAGTATCTTTTCTTGCCTGTGAAGTATTGCTCCAAAACCTAGCCTCTACTGCTGGCATATCAATACCACCATGCTCAACGCTACCGCTAAATGGGTCTATGCAAACGATACTACCTTTGTCTGCAAGTCCATTCTCAAGTAACCAGCAAGTAGCCCGACCTTCGAACGCACCTATCTCAAGAAATAACTTCTTGTCAGGTGTTGATTGCATACACAGTTCAAAGTTAGGTATGTTGTGGCTAAACCAATCTTGTGTGAAATTCATTCGTCGTAACCCCCACCCCATGTTGCGTTCATAATCTCTGAGTAGCTAAACTTCTTACCTACGCAGTCCTTGATGTAAACAGTTTCGGTACTAACATCTTTGAGAGTGTCGTTGTACAGATACACATACTGAGGCACTTGTACAAGTCCCTTGGCAAACTTCATACCAATAGGTGTTACTCGCCATATACCACTTGACTTAGTAGCTGAATCGGCATAGACAAGTTCTCTCTCACCCGTGTCCTCGTTAGTTACTACTTCTACTTCTTTCTCAATATGTAACCGCTCAATCAAGTTCCACCACTTCAACGATGCAAAGGTGTAAGTCTGAATCAAGTCACGAGGTGCTTGCTTGGGCATATCAATCCAATCCTCACCATGATTACTTGCCATCCACAATAAGGCTTTCATCATGGCATGGGATATACCAAGGCGATATACTTTACCCCACTTATCGCAACAAGGGCAGTAGCCCCCCTTGCCACGGATTGTTAAATCCCACGCACCTCTTGCTTCGTTAATAGTAGGTTCTTTTGGTGCATCAACCCGTAGCTTTTTGATTTGGTCAAGTAGACTCATGACTTAACCTCTTAACAGTTGGGCTACCTTTTCTTCCAAGTACGCTACTACTGCTTGGCTATTGAGGTACATGATCTTAGCTTGGGTATAGTCGGCTTCTAACTTGTCGTACTTCTGCTTCCAAGTCATTGTCCACTCGGCAAGTTGTTGGTTCTCTTTAACTAAGTGTTCGTTGTATAGAGGCATGCGTTTAGCATTGTTAGTAGGTTTACTAACAGATGTCTGTGTTTGAGAGATATACACACCATCTTCTTCTTTGGCAATCATCTTCTTACCACGCAATGTATTTAATGCGGCATATACACTAGCTGGTTTCGCCTTTGTTGCGACAATGAGAGCCTTCGGCTTCATGCCACCTTTGGTGTTTAGAATGTTTAATACTTGTTTAGCTACTGATAGTTTTTTCATAGTTACTTTCTCCTGTTGTTAATAAAGAGGGAAGATACTTAACATCTTCTTCCCGTACTACTAAAGCCACACCACCGCAGTCAATAATCTTTTTAAGATTCATCTCTTGCAATAGGGTTAGCTTTCCCTTCCCAGCCTTAGTTTCAATGCCGAAAAATTTACCTTCAAGACAAACTAAAAAATCGGGCGCACCTTGCCTACCAAAACCGCCTGTGACTGGCATCACATAGTAAGCACCAAGCCCATCAAGGACTTGGCGAACCGATTTCTTAACCTTCCCTTCGGGGGTTGTTGCCATCTAATTCTCCTGAGAAAACCCAATAAACATCTTTACTTATTCTTCTGCCTACACCCTTGACTTCTTCATTGACTTTCGTGTGGTCAAGTAGCATTAAGACAGCGAGTTTATCTTGCACCCAATTTGGCAAATCGTCAAGTGTTTCGTAATAATTTTTTAACTCAGGATTAAAGGCATCTAACATCTCATAACATGTTGTCTGCACAGTATTATCTTCGTTGATTTCTATTCTATATATAGGTTCTTCCTTAACCTTTTCTACATACATTAAGATCACTTCTTCGGGTGCTGAGAGCATCTTCTGCCCATGCACATCCTTAAAGTTAGACCTAGCTAAATCACAGAAAAGATTTATATATAAAGACTTCTCTCGTTTTGCCTGTGGACTCTCATATCCGTACATAATTAACCCCTCTCTACCCAAAAGGTAGCTTCGTCTAACTTCATACCAACACCACCCACATAGCCATCATTCTCTAAGATGTTAAGGACAGCAATCTGACCAGCGATGTCTTGTGGTAACTCGTTCACAGGGTAAGTAAGTGCTTGCGTATCTTTGGTATTCATCTTGGCATCCCATCTGATCTCACGCACATTCAGTACCTCTTGCAAGTCTGCATAGGTTTCGTCACCGACCTTCTTAAATCGCACAAAGAACGCTGATACCTTACGAGTGTCTTGCTCTGAGTAATCTGCAATCAGTTGGTCTACCTTATCAGCCAAGTCCCTAAACTCAGGGGTAGTGAACTCCACACCTTGCTTCTTCAAAAACTTTACCTCTTGCAAGATAGCCATGCGGTTGTTCACAATCTCCCTAGCCCCGTTATACATCTTGTTCTTAACTTCTTCATATACCTTGGTGACATTGTTATGTAGTGGTTCGTAGAAAGCCTGGGCTAACTCACGAGTGGTATACGGGCTAAGATGTTTAGATGCGTTCTTGATTGCTTTACCCACATCCGTAGTCATAACCATATGGTGCTGATCTCTATGCACTGCATACTTAGCGTTGCTAATCTTACGGCTATACACCGCATAGGTATTGTCTGCGCTCTTTACCCCATTTTCTCCATATCCAATGCGCCCGATGTCAAACGGAAAGTCATCCATATAGGCAAAGAACTCATCACATACACGCATAGACTTCGTGGTCTGATACACCCCGTTATCATCATTCACAAGGATATTCACATACGCAAAGGTGTTAGGGTAAAACTTTACTTTCGGCATAGCCTTCTTCACACCTTGAACGAACTCCATAAGTTCCTTACTACATGGGAATCCCTCTGCAAAGTGTTGATGCCCTAGTTCCTTTGCTTGTTCGACTACATTCTTTAACTTCTCTTGGTGTCCGTTGTCGGACATCACCTTACTGATTCGTGCTAGTTTTGCCATTTCCATTCTCCTGTTGTTAGTAACATTACTACCGCATATCTACTGCTAACATACCGCCTGTCTTACGCAAGGTGGCTCTGAACTTCGCCCATGAATCTTTAGCTGGCTCGAACCTACCATTGTTTATTGCATCTGCCTTGTACGCAAGTAATCCAGCCAATGCCATACGCTTGTCATGCTCAGGGTTATCTAAGATTTCACGCACTAACTCCTTGGTCACATAGCGTTCCCAATACCAATAGCTTGCCTTACCTTCAGTAATATCGGAAGCATACTGACTCTTGGCATCTCCCAATCCATCACCCATTACAGGTAACACGACTTGCATCCACTCCCACATCTCCTTCATCTTGGGTTTGAAATAGCTATCCACTTCTTTATCAATGCGTCTTGTCTGCATCGGCACAAGATCACCGACACGCTCGAACCCACCATCCACAGCCTTAAACACTAACTTGTTATCTACTAGCATAGTAAATGTCTTGTTCTGCCAATCCATATCACCTTTAAACTTCGGCAAGTAGTATTCGCTATATCCATGCGCATGGGTATGTTTGATAAAGTGTTTACCAGTAGTTGTATACCAATCGAACTGCATACCCATAGGTAAATAGCGAGAGATAAAGGAATAACGAGATACCGAGATACCATCATTCATATGACTACGCACAGTCATATAGTCCCCATCTTCCTTGCGCTCCCATACAATCGGCGCAGTCTGCTCTACTGTATCTAAGTGATTACTCAAGTTGTTCCATGCCCAATGACCATCAAGTAATAGGTATTTGTTATCAGATACCTTCTCGATACGATTCCACCAGTATCTACGCTCGGCTAGGGGCTTGATATTCTCAGCCTTCCTCGCACCGCCAATCGGTTTGATCTCGTCATACGCTTTTGCTACTTGGTCAAAACTACTTAATCTGTAATAACTCATTCTTTTTCTCCTGTTTTTGCTACTTCATATACTTCGTTTATTAAATCTATTGCGTCTAATAGGGCATCTTCTAAATGCCTAGTCCTATACTCATGAGGACAATCCTCATCAACCTGTTTGACTAACTCCATTAAACACATCCACAATCGGGCTTCTAGTTCTGTCATATCAATCCTCTATATGAATAGTTGTACCTACATCTGCACTCGCTGAACTGTTACCCTGTATGCACCACAACACAGGCACAGCCCATTGACCCCACGACCCACCTAAGTAGCCATCTGTTAGTACTATTACTAACTCAGGCTTGATACCATACTCAGCCATATACATCGGCACACACTCCACATCCGTACCACCACCGCCCATAGGCTTGGTTGATCTCACGATGTTGTCCCGTTCGGTTTCGTCATAGACTTCATGACCACATACCGCAGTATCCCAATACAAGATACGAACCTTGCTCGGCTTAACCTGATCGCAGATACCCTTGATCTCTGTTAAGAACTTAGTGAGTTCGTGCTGACCGATAGAACCTGATGTATCAATGGCAATAACTACTTCGCCCATGGTTTCGCTGATAGACGATGGCATGAGAATATCCATACCAATGAATCTACGATTCGGCTTCTTCCATGTCGAATAGTCTTTACCAGCACAAGTTGTTGTGACGTAATCACGCAGTAACTCCCGCCAATCTTTCTTGGTCTGTAGTAACTCGTTAATATCTCGGTTGCCACCTGACCCAGTTTTGCCAGCAAGCACAGAACCCTGACGCACTGCTTCGTCAATTTCCTTAGCCAGTTGCTCGGCTTCCTCGGCGGACAGTTGTTGCGCCCCTTCCCAATCATGTTCGTCAAAAGAAGATGCCAGTGACCCCCCTTGACCATCGCCATCTTCGTCGTCATCATCTTCTAAAAGATCAAAGACTTGTTTAGCGTTCATGTCCCGATACTTAACATCTAGACACCCACCCTTGGGCATATCAATAAAGCCTTGTAGCTTCATATCCTCTAGCTTTAAGTTGATAACATAATCACACGCACGATTGGCTCTCCCTGCATTTTGTTTATGCAAGTCACCCCAAGTTGTTAAGTGGCGATACATCTTGTGATAACACTCGTGGAGCATAAGGAAGCGGAACTCTGCATCTGTCAGGCTATCTACAAACTCCCTACCATATAACTCGTCACGACCATTGGTACACGCCGTTGGCAAGCCATCAACGATTGACTTCTTACCGATCATCAACACACCAGCAAGAGCTACGAACTCGTCACGACCTAGTATGTCAGTCGTTGCCTTCCATAGCCTCTGCTCGGCGGTTAGTGTTTTACCTATTGCTAAACTCATATCATTCTCCTGTTAGTAAAGTTACTAACCGATTACTTCTTATCGGCAGTAAACATAAAGTTGTTAGCCATGCACCATGCGGTGAACTTCTTATTAGTCATGACCAAGCCTTGCTTCTGATACTTCGGGTTACGCACTTGCATAGCGAACAGGGATTGGGCTTCCATGTCCAAGCGACCTAAGTAATCCATCCATGGGTCAATCCATTCCTTGTTGATAGTTGCCAGCGCACGATATACCACCATGACCACTGCCGATGAGGTGCTAGGTATCTTGGCATTGAGTGGGTCTGTCTTAATATCTTCGACACGAGGTAAGTCATCTACCAGACGGATATATGCGCCTAGATCAGAGCCAGCACGATCACCGATAGTACCGATGAGGTTAGACTTCAATGCGTTCTCGCTGATCTTATCCTTAGCCCATAACCAATGAGATGCTAACTCCAATGACCGAGGGGTAACGAATGATGGTCGCTGAGTTTGTGGGTGATAGATGTACGGATTGCCACCTACTTCATCGTCAGGTTTCTCCACATCTTCGAACGACTGGAACAGTTGCTCACCATTCTCCTTAACCCATAAGATCATAGATGGATGTATGCCAGCGTTAAATGCAAAGCCTTCAATCCAGTCTGTTGCAGTCGGCTTCTTCATACGGATAGTCGTGATGCGGTTACTGTGATGAGGCATAAGCAGATCGCCCACTCCCTCGCTACCTAGGTTAGTCGTTGCAAAGATCAATGAACCTTCGGGTAACTTCTTAGTACCAAAGGTACGCTCTAACATTACACGCATCATGCCATTCTTAACCATTGGATTCGCCTTACCGAACTCGTCAATCATGAGAATGATTGGTTTGCCATGGTGTAAGCCCATCTCCTCGTTGGGTACGAACTTGACATAATCATCTACGCTATCGTCACGCAGTATTTTCGGCAACATCAGATCGCCGAGGTCTTTAGTCGTGCAGTCAAAGTAGCAAGGTACATGATCGGGTAATCTCTGTGCCAACATCTTAAGGATTGAGGATTTACCTGTACCCATATGACCCCGAACTAGGGTAGTCAGCTTGTCGCCTGTTGCCATGATTGAATCAACGCACTCGTCAAGTGATTGTGCATAGATGCGGTCTGCGGTTTGGATTGCTTTAGCCATTTTGTTATTTCCTTTGTTTAGTTGATTGTGTTAGTAACATTACTAACGGGGTTATCACTGCTTAATTTGTTACCACGAAAGTTCTTTGATTAAAGAATCTACCTTGCCCTTCACGTCATGGCGCAAGTGGTCATCTTCCCTGAGTGCATCGGGTGTTATGCCTAGCATTACAGATTCCAATTTGTGTTTGGCGGTGCGCATTTTTGGGTCGCCTGTTACATTGAACTTATCAAGCAAGTCCACCATATCCATAACATTGGACACGAGGGTATCTCTGAAGATTTGTTTCTTCTCACCTGATAACTTCTCGGACATACGGGTTAGTGCTTCGTGGGTACGCTCCCACACATCGGCATATGCTTGGTTTAAGTTGTTTTGGTAGTAATCGGCATAGCTTGCTCGTAGTGTTTCCTGTGCCTCTTGCCCTACATCTACTCGCCAATCGCCCACTTCGGGTACGGGTGCAAACTTCACAGAGAACTTAAACTTATCCCTTACCATCTCAACGGGTGGGTAGTCATCTGCATTGAACAGCGTACCTAGCTTCATCTGTGCTTGTAATACCAATTTATCGTAGCTACTAATAAACACCTCTACCAATCGGTTGAACTCCATCTCCATGCCTGTGATCTCCTTCTGATAGTCAAAGAACATAGAAGTTGTTAATAGGCGCAAGCCTGAGTCTGACCATGGCATAGTTGCGTGGTAGTGGTAGGTGCGTGAGTTGCCAGCGAACTTTTGGATTGCATCAAATACTGGCTCGTCTGCGAACAGTCGCTTGGAATAATTACCAGCACGAGTTGTGGTGTGCTTGGCGGTGTCAATCTCTTGGCTGACTCCCTTGTCGAACTTGCGCCCTGTCCACACGCTAATGTTTAACTCCACTAGCATGGCTGAACTGCTGATACTGGGTACTGATACTGCTGGGTTGTTAGTAATGTTACTAACTTGGTTACTCGTTTCCATTTTGATTTCCTTTGATTAAGTTACTACTGTTTAACATCTTTTACCACGATATATAATAGTTTACCACTTTGTAGTCCTACTGTCAAGATTATGACCCCTTACGCAAGCCACCTACGAACTTGCGAGGCATGACCACAATGAGTCTGTCCTCATCCATGCTCTGTAAGGTGATCTCGTGTTCAGTCCAACACATTACGCAATAGGTTCTTTTACCAATGCGTTTAATATCGCCTGTTCTCATGACACCACCTCGTTAAACCATACGGCAAGTGCATACAAACTAAACAAGGTAACTGCCCACATCGCTATCCACCCGAGATATTCCTTAGTTCTATCCCAGTCAGTCTTACACTTCCATATTGGTGTAGCGTAATCGGCATCCCTAAATGCTTCACTTGCTGATCGGTAGGTTTTACCCTCGCCATAATTCCATTTACTCATCTTGCTCTCCTATGTTGTTGGTGATGTACTGCTCTACTAAAATCAGCTTGTCCCTCATGCTCGTCAGGCAGTCGGTTCGGTTGTCGTACCCAAGTGATGTATAACTGCATCCATTTAACAGATCGCATATATCAAAGTAAATCTCTTGGACACTCGTTAGTGCTTGGTTATCGCTAATCATGTTCCCCCCTCTTTAGTTTGACTTGCTCCAAAATATGCTCGGATAACGCTACCAAGTTGGATTCGTTTATGGTGCGTAGGAATAGCACTAACTCCAATGCTTTTATGTCGTCTTCACTTAAGGTCAGTTGTATCGTGGTCATGTTGTCCTCTTTGGGTTAAGTTGTTTGAGCATGGTGATGTCGGTGATACAGACATAGTTGCTCTTGTTAAGTGGTGCAATAGTGAACTTGCGTTCTTTAGCCAATTCGTCACCGCAAGGTAAGCAGACTGCGTACCCCAAGTGCAAACGCTCCAACGGATAAGAGTTGTCGCAAAAAATACAATGGGGTATGTATTGCGTTTGATCGCTACGGCGAACTTGTGTCATTCGGTATATCTCCTGTTAAGTTGTTTATCCTGTGTTAGTAACATTACTAACAGCAAGACCCTGTGGGCGAAATCAATACTTTGTCGACCATATATAAATTATACCCCATATAACTATCAAAGTCAAGTAAATGGTATCTAAGTATATTAAAGAGTATTTGTACCTATTGAACCTTATTTGTTCTTTAATAAACCTATATAGAATAAGGACTGTACCTTTGTTCGTAATGTTCTTGCGTTTTTAGTGCTTGGGGTTTTAAAAAAGAAGAGGGGAAGGAATCTGCTTTTTTCGTTTTTTAGTTTTTGACTTTGCCAAACACAGAAATATCAGGGTTCAAAGCGAACAAAGGTACAAAGCCCATTCTATAAGGCTCTGTGTCCGAACAATACCAAGAACAATACCCACTCAGTCCGAACAATAGCAGGGTTTCCCCCTATGCAAAAAAGGCTTGACAAAACAAAATCTGACTGATAACCTGTACACAGGTTATCACCAAACAAAACATAAATTACCCTGTGTGGCTCGCTTCTTTAAGTCACTGGCATCGTTTGTTAGTAACATTACTAACAGCCCTTAACACCGCACCACGCAACAACCCTGTGCGACTCGCTACTCCAAGTCACTGGCATCTTCTGTTTTATAAGATGTTGTTAGTAAAGTTCTGCACAAAAACTAGGCACAAAAAAGCCCACCCCAAAGGGTGAGCCGAATCTAGAAAATCAGGGCGAAAAAAAACCACCCCGAAGGGTGGTCTTGATTACTTATCAGCTAGTAATTTCTTAATGGCTGATGTATGGGTCGGTAAACTAAACTCAACCGATTCCAACTTAACGAGACGATCAAGGGCTGACTGCAAATCCTTGAAATACATCTCAACGGGTGTTGCCTTATCAACTGCACCACGCTCAGCCGATTCCTCTCGCTTGGCTAATGCTCGGCGATAGTAAGCGAACTCACTACCAACTTGTTGCTGTAAAGCTCGCTTAGTTGCTTTCTCAAAGTCGGTAGTAATTACCTTAGTTTCTTTAGCCAATAAAGCCTGACTATCAAGATCAAAACCAAGGATAATTGCACGCTTGATAGAATCGCATAACTCAACCTTATCTTTATTACCTAGATCAAGATCGAACGATTTCAAGCCTTGAGCCTGCATTAGATCGACTGTCTTAGACTTGGTCTTAGCAGTCTCAAGGGTTTTCTTAGTACCCTTAGTGATCAGGTCGGCAATCTCAGCAGAGATTACTTGAGCCTTTACTAATGAAGCCTTAGCAGTAGCCATTGGATTATTTAAAGCAGAAGTAACTTGGTTCATTGTTTTATTTCCTATAAGTAAGTGAATGGATAGATAGCGCATAACTCAACTCGGGCATAACTCAGGGCGCAAATATCCCGAGATCGAAGCCGTCTCAACTCACCCCTTGCGCTTAGCAGACACATCAAGCCAGCGCCTAGATCAGGGTTTATTGCAATCTGCATTAGGTAACGCATTGAAATCAGTATAAAGAATAACCTATAAGATGTCAATGTTTAATATCTGTTAGTAATATTACTAACAAAATGATACCCAGCCGAACCGAACCCCCCACACCCCGTTTTTTGTCAATGGGACTCCGTCGGATACTAGGTATGCTATTACGCACGCTCAATACTCAACTTTTCCATTTAGCTAATCATGTTGCTAGGTAGGTATTTTTTTATAAATTGGTTTCGGCCCCCAGTAAAATTCCGTTATACAGAAACACCCCCCGTCACTTGTTTAAGTACCTAGCCCTAAAAAATTTTTTGTGTAAAAATCTTGAAATACTTAAGGGTTAGTGTGTACCAATGAAAATCGCCATAAAAAAAGTAGACACTCGAAAGCCCGACATACAGAGCTTGCTTTTATACCTACAGAAAAAGTGTCTGCCTATGGATGTTCCTTACGATATAAATAAGGGGCATTGGTGGATTGCGTATACAGAAGAAGGTAAGCCCATCGGTTTTGCTGGTTTAGTTAGGTCGCTATCTTGGTATGACTGTGGCTACCTATGCAGGGCAGGCGTTATATATGACTACCGAGGTAAAGGGGTGCAAAAACGCCTAGTAAAAGTACGTATAGCTAAAGCTAAAAAACTAGGGTGGAACTGGGCTATTACGGATACTACGGCTAACCCACCTTCTTCAAATTCCCTTATCAATCAAGGATTTAAGTTATACGAGCCAACCAAACCCTGGGCCTACAAGCACAGTTTGTATTGGAGAAAGAGTCTAAATGCCGTACAAGGATCTAGAAACCAGAAAAAGAAAGCATGCTGAATACAGCGCTAAACACTATAAAAAGAACGGCGCTGCAGTTAGGCAAAAAACTAAAGAGACTAAAGCCAGAGAAAGAGCCAAATGGTATATCTATAAGGCAACGCTTAAATGCACCAACTGCGGGTTTAATAACCCAGCCGCACTAGACTTCCACCACGAAGACCCCCGTACTAAAGAGGGTAGTGTCCACACCTATATATCAGATGGGCAGTTTGCCAAAGCCTATGAGGAACTTAAAAAGTGCATAGTCCTGTGCGCTAACTGCCACCGTATCCACCACCACGAGGAAAGGCTACAGAAGAAAAAGTTACGTAAAGGTAAGAAAAAGAAATCTAAATCCAACCCATAGGTATAATATTTCTTCGGGAGTAAGGTCTGAAAAGGCTTTTTGTTGCGCAACACTCCCACCACATAAAAAACTTTGTGTATACTTCACGCATTAACATCTTTTAGTCTGGACATTAGGCAAGATGCAATTACACATTGAACCCGATCTATCAATACCGTTTCCTGACGATAACCCCGTCTTGGCAAACTTTATAGAGAAGGCAAAAGCTGCATGCAACACTGCAGAACTACTCGAATTGGACATGGAGCCGACCGAGGAAGATAAGCTCGCTGCTGAAAAAGCCGTCTATGCTGTGGCAGAGAACGAAGAAAAAGCGAATAAGCAGCTCACCAAAAAAGACCAGAAGCCTGCTACATACAAAGAAGTTAAGTCAATCCTTGATGAATACAGCCATCGGGTAGTAGACAATGCCATGCAGATTAGACTTCTTGTCACAAACAAGCTCATCATAGATAGTGACAGCCCAGACGACCGAACCCGCTTACGAGCGTTGGAAATGCTGGGTAAGATCACAGACGTTGGACTATTCACAGAGAAATCCGAAGTTACTATTAATCACCGTTCTACAGAAGACTTGGTCTCATCCATCCGCTCTAAGATTCACAAGCTCATGCACCCACAGGACGTGACTGATGTAAAAGCGGTCGAGGTAAACGGGGAGTCTATAGATGTAGACGCTGAACTGGGTCTGGACACAGAAAGCCAGACTACCGAGGAAGGTATCATCTACGACGACGAGCCAGAAAATACCACGGGTCAGACACAAAAAGATGAGTGAAACTGCCAATCTCCTGTCTGATTTAACAGATACTGAGCTGGAGTTTTTAGCTAGTAATCTGGATAAGTTCTCAGAGGAGGAAGCTGCCGAGTTGGAAATGGTGGCAGATGAGCTGGAGAAACGCACCTCCGCTAAGGCATGTCGGGATGACTTGATAGCCTTTTGTAGATTGATGCAGCCAGACTATAAAGTTGGTAAACACCACCGAGTGTTGGCAGACTTGCTCATGGACATCTCCGAAGGTAAACAGGACCGTGTTTGCGTGAACATCCCACCGAGGCATGGTAAATCGCAGTTAGTGTCTATTTACTTCCCTGCCTGGTTTTTAGGCAGACACCCTGACAAGAAGGTATTGATGGTCTCCCACACGACCGACTTAGCTGTGGACTTTGGACGGAAAGTGAGGAACTTGATTGACACACCTGCATATAAACAGATCTTCCCAACAGTCTCTTTGGCGGCAGATAATAAATCTGCTGGGCGCTGGAATACTAACGTTGGTGGCGAGTATTACGCTTGCGGTGTTGGTTCCGCTCTTGCTGGTCGTGGAGCGGATTTACTCTTGGTTGACGATCCACATAACGAACAAGATATTATCAACGGGAATTTTGACGTATTTGAGAAAGCCTATGAGTGGTTTACTTACGGTGCTCGTACTCGTCTTATGCCTGGAGGCCGTGTTGCTATTGTTCAAACTCGTTGGCATCAAGATGATTTGACAGGTCGAGTGGTCCGTGACATGACTCAGAATGAGGAAGCGGATCAATACGAGGTTGTTGAGTTCCCAGCAATCTTCAATGAGAACACTAAAGAGGAAAGAGCCCTCTGGCCTGAGCAATATACCCTTGAAGCACTGCGTAGAACCAAGGCATCTATGCCTGTTTTCCAGTGGAACGCACAGTATCAGCAAAATCCTACGTCAGAAGAAGCCTCTATTGTTAAGCGAGAGTGGTGGGGATGGTGGAAAAAGGAGACTCCGCCGTCTTGTGAGTACATAATCATGTCACTTGACGCTGCAGCAGAGACACATAACCGTGCCGACTTCACTGCACTGACGACTTGGGGTGTGTTTTTCAACGAAGAAACGGATGCGCACAACATTATTTTGTTAAATTCCATCAAAAAACGGGTGGAATTTCCAGAATTAAAGGCTCTAGCGTGGAATGAATGGCAAGAATGGGAACCAGATGCGTTTATCGTTGAGAAAAAGTCAGCAGGAACGGCTCTTTATCAAGAATTACGTCGCACAGGTATGCCTGTTCAAGAATATACGCCACATAGGGGTAGCGGAGATAAGCTCGCACGTTTAAACTCTGTAGCAGACATCATCAGATCAGGACTTGTGTGGGTTCCTGAGACTCGTTGGGCTGAAGAAGTTGTTGAGGAGATTGCAGGATTCCCGTTTATGAGTCATGATGACTTGGTAGACTCAACGGTTATGGCGTTAATGCGGTTCAGACAAGGTGGATTTATCAGATTACCTAATGATGAACCCGAAGAAATTGGATTATTTAGATCTAAAAAAAGATCTTATTACTAAGGATAGATTATGGCAATAGATAAGGCACTATACCAAGCTCCCATGGGCATTGACGCTGCAGCGGATATGGAAGAACCCATTGAGATTGAGATTGAAGACCCAGAATCAGTAACTATTGGTATGGGTGGGCTTGAAGTAGTGCTCGAGCCAGGGGAAGAAGGCGACGAAGAAGGTTTTAATGACAACCTTGCCGAATATATTACAGATGGCGAGCTAACTGAGCTTGCTGGTGACCTGATTGGTGACTTTGATTCAGATATTGGCTCACGTAAAGACTGGATACAGACATATGTTGATGGTTTAGAGCTCTTAGGTCTGAAGATTGAAGAACGTACCGAGCCATGGGAAGGCGCATGTGGTGTTTATCACCCACTATTGAGTGAAGCGCTGGTGAAATTCCAAGCAGAGACAATGATGTCGATTTTCCCTGCAGCTGGACCAGTAAAAACTCTCATCATCGGTAAAGAAACTCCTGAGAAGAAAGCTGCATCTGAGCGTGTTCGTGATGACATGAACTATCAGTTAACAGATGCAATGCCTGAGTACCGTCCAGAAACAGAACGTATGCTCTGGGGCTTGGGTTTAGCAGGTAATGCGTTCAAGAAGGTTTACTACGATCCATCATTAGGTCGTCAAGTATCTCTTTATGTACCAGCAGAAGATGTTGTTGTGCCATACGGCGCATCTGACTTAGCGTCTTCTCCACGTGTAACTCACGTTATGCGTAAGACCGAGAATGAGCTGCGCAAGCTGCAAGTATCTGGTTTTTATCGTGATATTGACTTAGGCGAACCAAACTCATCACTAGATGAAGTAGAGAAGAAGATTGCTGAGAAGCTAGGCTTCCGTGCTACTACAGATGATCGCTATAAGATTTTAGAAATGCACGTTGACCTTGATCTTCCTGGTTTTGAAGACAAGGATGAGGATGGCGAGCCGACAGGTATTGCACTTCCATACGTGGTAACTATCGAGAAGGGAACAAATAATGTTCTCGCTATTCGAAGAAATTGGAACCCAGAAGATGAAACAAAACAAAAACGTCAGCACTTCGTTCACTACGGATATATACCTGGTTTTGGCTTCTATTGTTTTGGTCTCATCCACCTTATTGGCGCTTACGCTAAAAGTGGTACTTCCCTTATTCGCCAGTTGGTTGATGCTGGAACCCTTAGCAACTTGCCAGGTGGCTTTAAGACCCGTGGCTTGCGTCTCAAAGGCGATGACACACCGATAGCCCCAGGTGAGTGGCGTGACGTAGATGTACCAAGTGGTGCAATGCGTGACAACATCATGCCGTTGCCATACAAAGAACCTAGCCAAGTATTAGCTGGTTTGATGGATAAGATTATTGAAGAAGGTCGTCGTTTCGCTAACACAGCCGATTTGAACCTATCTGATATGTCTGCTAATGCTCCTGTGGGAACAACATTGGCAATCTTGGAGCGCACGCTCAAAGTAATGTCAGCAGTTCAAGCTCGTATTCACTTCTCACTTAAGCAAGAATTAAAACTCTTAAAAGTAATCATCGCTGATTACACACCAGAGGAATACAACTATGAACCAGTCGAAGGCTCTCGCCTTGCTAAGAAGTCTGACTACGACAACGTTGATGTCATCCCCGTCTCGGACCCAAATGCGTCGACGATGGCGCAAAAGATTGTCCAGTACCAGGCGGTACTTCAGTTGGCCCAAGGTGCGCCGCAGCTTTATAACATGCCACTCCTCCATCGCCAGATGCTCGATGTATTGGGGATTAAGAATGCGAACAAACTCATTCCGATGGAAGAAGACCAGAAGCCACAAGATCCAGTCACGGAGAATCAGAATCTATTGAAGATGAAGCCTGTTAAGGCATTCCAATATCAAGATCACCAAGCGCATATCACCGTGCACATGTCAGCTATGCAAGATCCAAAGATCATGCAGTTGCTACAAGGTAATCCAATGGCTCAGGCTTTGCAGTCAGCAATGATGGCGCATATTAATGAGCATTTAGGATTCCAGTACCGTGTTGAGATTGAGAAGCAGTTAGGTATGACTCTGCCTCCAATGCAAGACGAATCTGGTGAAGACATCAATATGGACCCAGCAGTAGAAGCTAAGTTGGCTCCGATGTTGGCTCAAGCTGCACAACAGTTATTGCAGATGAACAAGTCTCAAGTTGCCCAGCAGCAAGCTCAGCAGCAAGCTCAAGATCCGTTACTCCAGTTGCAGCAGAAGGAAGTTTCTATCAAGGAAGCTGACCAAGCTCGTAAAGCCGCTAAGGACATGGCTGACGCACAACTTAAGCAGCAACAGTTGGCTCTGGAAGAACAGAAGATTCAGATTGATAAGGGTAAAGCGCTTGCCGCAGTTCAGCAAGGAGCAGAGAAGCAACGTTATGACGCTCTCAAGTCCGCAGCGACTATGAAGAACGACAAAGAAAAAATGATGATGCAGGCAGCTGCAGACGCATTAAAAGAGCACTATAAACCTCAACAAAAGGCGGACAAGCCTAAAAAAGGAGAGTAATTGGACTATTTAGAATATTTGTTGAAAGAATACAAAGAACGTATTGAATACCTAACTGCTGGACTATCGCAGGGTGGTATTCCAACAATGGAGGAGTACAGATACGTATGCGGTCAGATTCGAGGTCTCGAGGCTGCATGCGGAACAATTCAAGACCTCAAACAAAGACTGGAGAACTCGGACAATGAGTGAACTAAACCTTAGCCAAGCAGTGGACTTATCTGCAGTGCTAAACAAAGAAGCAGAAGAAAGAGCATCACAACTACCTAAACCGCAAGGCTATCGTATTTTGTGTGCAATTCCAGAAGCAGAAGAAGCGTTTGATAGTGGCATTATTAAATCTGACGAGACTCGTAGACACGACGAACTTTTATCAACTGTGCTGTTTGTGGTTGATATGGGATCAGATTGTTATGCAGACCCAGCACGATTCCCTAATGGCCCATGGTGTAAAAGGGGCGACTTTGTCCTTGTACGCCCTAACGCAGGTACTCGCATCGTAATCCACGACCGTGAGTTCCGCATTATTAACGATGACTCTGTGGAAGCTGTAGTTCAAGATCCACGTGGCATTAAACGTAAATTCATTTAAGGAGTCGGACAATGGCTGAAATGGAAAAAGAAGAATTTAAGTTCCCTGATGAAGATCAGGGTAAACCCGTAGATACAACCGTAGAAACCGAAGCTGAAGGTTCTGGCTTTGAGATTGAGATTGAAGACGATACCCCACCAGAAGATAGAGGTAGAACACCTCCTGACCCTGAGAAAGTCAAGCAACTTGAGGTAGACGTTGACGATTTAGATAAATACAGCAAAGAAGCTAAGGACAAGTTAATCCGCATGAAGCGTGTGTGGAATGACGAGCGCCGTGCTAAAGAAGCTGCTGATAGAGAGCGTAGCGCTGCATTAGATGCTGCTCAGCGATTGATGGAAGAAAACCGTCGAATCAAGCAAATGCTAGAGAATGGTCAAGAAGAATATAAAGCCGCAATGACTTCTACCACCGAGATGCGTTTGGAAAAAGCTAAGCGTGATTATCGTGAAGCATACGATTCTGGCGATGCAGATAAAGTTGTTGAAGCGCAACAAGCTCTGACAGAAGCTCAGATGATGTTAGAAAGGGCGAAGAATTTTAAGTTACCCCCTTTACAAGATGAAAAGTTTGATGTACAAACGAGTCAACAGTATCAAAACGCACAACCGCAAGCTACAGACGAGAAGTTAGCGGAATGGCAAGGTCGAAATACCTGGTTTGGACAAGACGAGGAAATGACCGCAGCAGCTCTGGGACTCCATGAGAAGCTGAAACGCCAAGGGATGCGGATTGGTTCTGACGAGTATTACGCAACGTTGGACAATACAATGCGGAAAAGGTTTCCTGAGAATTTTGATGATGACCAGGAGCCGCCAGATGTAGAAGAAGTTAAGGCACCGCCCAAAGGGGACAGTCCCAAAGCGAAACCTGCCACGGTCGTAGCCCCAGCAACTCGGTCAACAGCACCGAAAAGGGTCAGGTTAAGTCAGTCGCAAGTTGCGATTGCCAAAAAACTTGGCTTGTCGCCAGAGCAATACGTTCGTGAACTTTTAAAAATGGAGGCCTAAAATGGCTCAAAATAGACTTAGCCGTGAAGCAGATAACCGTGAATTTGATGAGCGTCCTAAACAGTGGATGCCCGCCGAACTTCTCCCTGAGCCCGACAAGATGGCTGGTTATGCTTATCGTTGGATTCGTGTCTCAAACTTAAATGCTGCAGACCCACGTAACCTTTCAGCCAAGCTGAGAGAAGGTTGGGAGCCAGTAACGCTTGAGGAACAACCAAAATTTAGACTGTTAGCTGATCCAACTAGTCGATACAAAGACAACATTGAAATTGGCGGTTTGTTACTCTGCAAAACTCCAGAGGAGTTCGTTAAACAGCGTAATGCTTATTACACTAAACAAAGCGATCTTCAAACTGAAGCTGTAGATAACACTCTTATGCGTCAAAGCGATCCACGGATGCCCCTCTTTAATGAGCGTAAATCTGCGACTAGCTTTGGTAAAGGTAGTTAAATTTTATTTATTAGGAGTATTTAAATGGCTGCATATCCAACCGTTTCCGCTCCCTATGGCTTTAAGGCTATTAACCGTGTAGATGGCATGCCTTACGCTGGTGCTATTCGTCAGATTCCTATCGCTTCTGGCTATACAACAGCAATCTACAATGGTGACCCAGTCATTATTGCTACAGGTGGCACAATTGAAAGAGCTGCTGCATCTGGCGCTGTTACTACTGGTAACCCAGTAGGTGTACTCGTTGGTTGCGCATATACAAACTCATCTGGTCAACCAGTACAGGCACAATACTTCCCAGGAAGTGGCGTAACTAATGCTGTTGCCTTTGTAGTTGATGATCCTTTGGCGTTGTTTAGAGTAGCTGTAGCTTATGCTAACGCTGTAGTTACTACTGTTACTCAAGCCGCTGTTGGCACAAATATGTCTTATAACCTAGGTACTGGCAACGCCAATACTGGTGATTCTGGCGCATTTGTTACTGCAGCTTCTGGTGCTAATACATCAACCCTTCCATTCCGAGTTATCGCTGTTGTTCCCGATACGGCTGTTACTGCAACGACCTTCTGTGAAGTTCTCGTTAAAATTAACAACCACGAGTACAACCAAGCTCTCGGCAATAACTTAGCTTAAGGAGCAAATTAAATGGCTATTTCTCGTGCACAACTACTGAAAGAGTTGCTCCCAGGCTTGAACGCATTGTTCGGACTTGAGTATGCAAAATATGGCGAAGAACACAAAGAGATTTACGAAACTGAATCTTCTGAGCGTTCCTTCGAAGAAGAAACCAAATTGTCAGGCTTCAGCGCTGCCCCAGTTAAAAACGAAGGCTCCGCAATCGCTTATGACAATGGTCAAGAAGCATGGACTGCTCGCTACAACCATGAAACAATCGCTCAGGGTTTCTCTCTGACCGAAGAAGCAATTGAAGATAACTTGTATGACTCTTTGTCTGCTCGTTATACTAAGGCGCTTGCTCGTTCCATGGCTTATACCAAGCAAGTTAAAGCTGCTGCTGTATTGAACAATGGCTTTACCGCTGGCTACAACGGTGGTGACGGCGTACCTTTGTTCTCTGCATCACACCCATTGGTTTCTGGTGGCACTAACAGTAACATCCCATCTACCGCTGCTGACTTAAACGAGACTTCTTTGGAAGCCGCCGTTATTCAAATTAGCTTGTGGACAGATGAGCGTTCATTGTTGATCGCTGCTAAACCACGTAAGTTGGTTGTTCCTCCATCACTCCAGTTCGTTGCAACTCGTTTGCTCGAAACTGAATTGCGTGTTGGTACAAACGACAATGACATCAACGCATTGAAGAACAACGGTTCAATCCCAGAAGGTTACGCAATTAACCACTTCTTGACCGACACAAATGCTTGGTTCTTGACAACTGACGTACCTAACGGTATGAAGCACTTCGAGCGTGTTCCACTCCAGAACTCTATGGACGGCGACTTTGATACTGGTAACGTACGTTACAAGTCTCGTGAGCGTTATTCATTCGGCTGGTCTGATCCACTCGGAATGTACGGTTCTGCTGGCGCTTAATAAGCCCCAGAGTAATAAGAAGACCCCGCTCAAAAGGCGGGGTTTTTTACTTGGTAGTACAGTGCATCAAAAGATAGTTGGTCTTTATCTGCCAAAAACTCTATGGTAAATAGGTAACGAGGTTCCCCAAAGTTGATTACGGTGTGCCGTACTTGGGTGTTAAAAAGGTAGTACCTATTAGGGGAATACACAAGTTCATCAAACTTAAACTGGACATCCCCGTCCTGTGCAAATAAACAGTGGCTTATACCTTCAAAATTTAGAAGCATATTTACCCCCACCCCCCTACGGGTATCTGTGTGCCAGTCGTAGCAAACATTAGGTTCTAGTTTGACGATTCCAGCCATAAATCGGTGGGTACGTTGTAAACGTAGTAAAAAGGGGTCTTTTAGAACTATTTCATCAGGTACTTGGACTGCTTTAAAGTTATAGTAGTCCTGCCAATCTTTAGAGTTCAAAGCAAACTCCATAAGTTCTTTTGCAATTACAGACTTACTTGGTATTTGGTAGTAGTTCATTTAAATATTTTACATAAACATCTTGCACATTAATAAAATAGTAGTAAGATTGTGGAAACTGGGTGAACCGCCTATCAAACTGCCCCAGCAGACGCATACACGATTGATAGGTTGAACTTTGTATGAAGGACAATTTGTCATGACAAACGCAACAACTTCGAGCGTATGGCGCTCAACAGGTGGTGATTCTACACGTACAGCTTCCGCTGGTTCTATGCAGATGAGCTTGCCGTTCTACATTGCCAATGCAGCCGCAACGGCTAACATTACAGCTTCTGCTACCTCAAATTCTGCAGTTATTCTGCCAGCTAATGCGATTGTTACAGCAGTTACGATTACTGAAACAGGTACAGGCGCTGTTAACTTAGGGTTTACCCCACTGATCGGTGTAGGTCCTGGTCAAACTACAACTCTTGGAACTCCAGTCCCAACGGGATTTTTAAATGGTGGATCTATTGCTTCCCGTGCTGAATTTGTAACTGGAACTTCTGGTGCTGGCGCTTCTATGGGTAACGTAGCTAATGCAACTAACCTAGTAGTTGTTACTAACGTAGCTAATACATCAGCTGCAGGTGATTGCACTGGAATTATTACTTACTTCGTTAGCACTAACGAGTCAGAAGACGTTTAATTAATCTGGGGGTTCGCCCCCTGTTTTAACCTTATTGGAGATTAATTATGGGTATGCAATATGATGTAAAAGCAGCGCACACAGATGTAAGCGCTCAAATTATTACTGGTCCTGTTCGAATCAAAGGCTATCAAGTAGCCTCTGGTGGAGTTGCTGGCGAGATTCAGTTTTGGGATACCGCTTCTAATGCTGCTGCAGGAACAGAACGTTTAACAATAAACATTACTGTAAACACAGCCGTTATTTCTACATTAATACCTGGTGAAGGTATTCGTTTTACTAATGGTGTATATGTAGTATTACCAGCTAATGCAGCAGTAACAACGTTTTATGGCTAAGAAAAAAGGTGTCTCGCTTGCGGTTGGTCGTGGTGAAAAGCTGCCTGTATCTAAGGGCGCTGGGCTTACCGCCAAAGGCCGTGCTAAGTATAATGCGGCTACAGGCTCTAATCTAAAGGCCCCACAGCCTGAAGGTGGACCTCGTAAGAAGTCGTTTTGTGCTCGTATGTCAGGTATGCCAGGCCCGATGAAGGACGAGAACGGCAAACCAACTAGAAAGGCTGCGTCTTTAAAACGCTGGAAATGTTAATGACTGATTCAGTAGATACAGCTCGTGAGCTAGCTACCCACGCTAATGACATCAAGCATTTGCAATCAGATATGGATAAGTTGGTTACGGATATGGAAGAAATTAAAAAGTCTTTGTATGAGATTAACAAAACTCTTTCTGAAGCTAAAGGTGGTTGGAAAGCATTACTTTGGGCTGGTGGGGCTGTCAGTGCTATTACTGGGATTGTTGGCTTTGTAATGGGTCATTGGGGTAAATAATGCCTAGCGTAAGCAAAAAGCAACGTAACTTTATGGCTGCCGCAGCCCATAATCCTGCGTTTGCTAAAAAGGTTGGTATCCCTGTATCTGTGGCTAAAGAGTTTAATACTGCAGATAAAGGTAAGAAGTTTGGTACAGGTGGCGACGTTAACTATACCTACGGTGGTAAAGGGCAGATTAACAAGCAACGCACTCGTGGTGGCAGTATATTTGGGTATGAGAAAAACATACCTAATGTTAATTTAAACAAATACGTAGGTAAAAAGGAAGGTGGACTTATGAAACATGATGACATGAAACAAGATATGCCAATGATGAAAAAAGTGGCTAAGCAAGAAGTTAAAGCGCATGAGAAATCAATGCACAAAATGGCTAAAGGCGGCGTAACCCGTGCTGATGGCTGCGTATCAAAAGGTCACACTAAAGGCAAAATGATCGCTATGTGCGGTGGTGGTATGGCTAAGAAGATGAAATCTGGCGGGATGTGCTAAATCATGGCTAAGTCTCCTGATGAAATCGTAGCCGAAATTGATCGTAAACAGAACGCAGAAGATTTAGATCTTCCTAAACGTGCGGCTAAAGCAGCAATTAATTTGGTAAAACCAAAAGCTACCAAGCCAGATACTGGCGAGACTACTAACCCTATGGGTGACAAATACGCCCGTGGGGGTAAGGTTTCTTCAGCCTCTAAACGTGCTGATGGTATTGCTATCCGTGGAAAAACAAGGGCTTAAATATGAGACCAAGTCGGGGTATGGGGGCTATTAATCCATCTAAGATGGGTAAAGGCGTTAAAAAAGCACGCCGTGACGATACTGACTTTACGCAATATAAAGAAGGTGGTACGGTTAATGCCGCTGGTAACTACACTAAGCCTAGCCTACGTAAAAAGATTGTGTCTCAAGTTAAAGCTGCTGCAACTCAAGGTACTGGCGCAGGTAAATGGTCAGCCCGTAAAGCACAGTTAGTAGCTAAGAAATATAAAGCTGCTGGTGGGGGTTATCGTGGTTAAATGGCTTAGGAGACTTTTAGATGGCATTAGCAAAATCACAGCGCAGCCTCAAGGCTTGGGGCGACCAGAAGTGGACAACCAAGTCAGGAAAACCGTCGTCCGAAACAGGCGAGCGGTACCTGCCAAAAAAAGCAATACAAGCGCTAAGCCCGCAGGAGTACGCAGCAACAACACGAGCAAAGCGAGCGGGAAAAGCACAGGGAAAACAGTTTGTCCCGCAGCCAGCAAAAGTAAAAGCAAAAGTAAAACTGTATCGAAAGGTTAAATAATGGCTACTACAGGCACCTCAACGTTTAATTTAGATATGAATGACCTCATTGAGGAGGCGTTCGAGCGTTGTGGTAAAGAGCTTCGTACTGGTTATGACTTCCGTACTGCACGTAGGTCTGTCAATTTAATGACTATTGAATGGGCTAACCGAGGCATTAATCTGTGGACTGTTGAGCAAGGTCAGATTCTAATGAATACTGGGCAGGCTATATACCCTATTCCTGTAGATACGATTGACCTATTAGATACCACAGTTCGTCAAAATAACGGCTCTCAAAGCAACCAGATTGACATCAATATCAGCCGTATTTCTGAGTCTACCTACATGACTATTCCTAATAAGAATACTGAGGGTAGGCCGATTCAAGTATGGTACAACCGCCAATCAGGCAATATTGCGTCTATCCAGCAAGCTGCTTTAGCTGCGGCTATTAGTTCTACGGCTACTACTATTACCCTTGTTGACGCATCAAAGCTACCAACTACAGGGTTCATTAATATTGGTACTGAAACTATTGGCTATCAGAACATCGTAGGTAATCAGATTCTCAATGCTTGGCGTGGGCAAAACGGTACTACGGCAGCTAGCCATGCTATTTCCGCTGCGGTTTTTGTAAACAACTTACCATGTATTAACGTATGGCCTACCCCTAATGCTCCTGGCGACCAATACACCTTTGTGTATTACCGTATGCGCCGTATGCAAGATGCTGGAGATGGTACAAATACAGAAGACATTCCATTCCGCTTTATTCCTGCTATGGTTGCTGGACTGTCCTATCATTTAGGTATGAAGTTGCCAGACATGGATATGAACAGAACTATGATGCTAAAGCAGTCATATGATGAGACATTCCAAATGGCAGCTGATGAGGATAGAGAGCAGGTTCCAGTACGATTTGTACCACGTAACTCGTTTTACTATAGCTAAGCATGCCAAGTAAATTTGCATCGGGTAAATATGCGATTGCTGAGTGCGATAGATGCGCCCAGCGGTATAAACTCAAAGAATTACGGATACAGATAGTAAAGACGAAACCGTTTCAGATCAAGGTTTGTAGAGCTTGTTGGGACCCAGATCAGCCACAGTTATCACTAGGTCTATACCCAGTAAACGACCCACAAGCAGTGCGTGAGCCAAGACCTGACGTTTCTTATTTACAATCTGGTAATAGTGGATTGCAAGAGCTTTTAACTAATAGTACTAGTCAGCAAGGTTTTGGTTATCCAGAAGGTGGTAGTAGGGTGTTTCAATGGGGTTGGGCACCAGTAGGCGGTGCTAGAGGTTTTGACTCTGTTTTAACCCCAAATTACTTGATTGCAGTAGGGCAAACAGGTACAGTTACAGTTACAACAACTTAAGGAGTAATCATGGGATTTAGAAAAGCAGCTGACGGCATTACAAAGACAGGCAAAACCAAAGGTAAAAATCTTGGTGATTCAGGCCCAATCAAAGGTATTGAAGGCGGCAAAGGCAAAAAAGGTGCAAAATCTGTAACTTCAGAAGCTATGAAGAAGTTCGGTCGCAATCTGGCTAAAGCTAAAAACCAAGGATATTAATCATGGCTAAACAAAAATTCCCACCCACAGAAACCAAGAATGCTTTTGGTGCTCATGGGCATGCTAGAGACAATGGTTCTGCTAGCGAATATACTGGGTTTAAATACCCTTCTGGCGGCGGTAATGATATTGGTGTGTACAAGCAACCAATGACAAACCCAAACCCTGTTGGTGAATCAGTAGTTAAGAACCCACGTGTTAATGGTCCAGTAACAGATGTGCTTAACATCTCCGTTGCAGGTATCAGCAAAGGTAACTATAAGAGTAATAACCCAAATGGTGAAAAGACTATGCGTGGTTATGGCGCTGCTACTAAAGGCATCAAAACTCGTGGACCAATGGCCTAATGAACTACGAAACCCTGTACAACTCAATACAAGCGTACGCTGAAAACACCGAACAGTTGTTCGTGGCGAACATTCCTGTATTTGTACAGGAGGCCGAAAGCCGTATATATAACTCGGTTCAGATCCCAGCCTTGCGTAAAAACGTTACAGGTAACTTCACTACGAATAACCAGTATGTATCTCTCCCAGATGATTGGTTGTCTAACTTTTCAATAGCAGTAATTAACGGAAACGGCGATTACCTGTACTTATTGAATAAAGATGTTAACTTCATTCGGGAAGCCTATCCTAGCCCAAACTCTACTGGAATCCCTAGATACTATAGTTTGTTTGGCTCCCAGCTAGGTAATACCAATGAAATGACATTGATTGTTGGACCAACACCTGACCAAAACTACCCAGTAGAGATGCACTATTTCTACTATCCACCAACTATTGTGCAGGGTCAAATAAGTACTTTGGGCTCTGTGAATGGTGGTTCTGGTTACGTAGGTGGGTTGTACCAAAACGTTGCTTTAACTGGTGGTTCTGGTTCTGGTGCAACAGCGGATATTCTGGTTTCCAGCGGCGGTGTGATCGTTAACGTAGCCCTTAGATTTGGTGGTAATTTTTACGCTGTTGGGGACATACTTTCTTGTTCTTCTTTAGGAGCAGAAGGTATTGCGTTCTCTGTAACAGTATCTGAAATAACAAATGCTAATGGTACTAGCTGGCTTGGGGATAACTATGACCCAGTCCTTTTCTATGGTGCTATGCGTGAAGCTATGCTCTTTATGAAGGGTGAGGCGGATTTAGTTGGATACTATGAAACTAAATACCAAGAAGCCTTACAACAGCTTAATCGCCTTGGCACAGGCCTTGAGCGTGGTGATGCTTATCGTGATGGTCAGGCAAGAATTAGACAGGTTAATCCATGATCCAGCAAGGACTCTGCACAGTATTTTTACAAGACTGTCTAAGCGGTAGAGCCAACTTTACCTCTACTGGTACTACGTATGTCTATAAGATTGCTTTGTATACAGCGTTGGCTAATTTAGGTCCAGACACTACTACTTATGCTTCAACTACAAACGAATTACCAACTGGAAGTGGGTATACCGCAGGTGGTGAGACATTAACTGTTATTCCACCAGCTACTAGCAATAACGTCGCATACGTATCTTTTGCTAATGTAACTTGGAATCCAGCGTCCTTTACTGCTAGAGCAGCTTTAATTTACAATAGCACAACAGGCGCAGCAGTTGCAGTGTTAGATTTTGGTAACGATAAAACGGCAACAAATACATTTACAGTAACCTTCCCTGCAGATACGTCATCAGATGCAGTGATAAGACTTTCTCAATAGGAGTAATCATGACAAAAGAACTAGCAAGTTGTGGGGATAGCGCAATCGCTACTTTGCAAGCAAATGCAGGAACCAACGAAACTGTTGGTATTGAGGGCGCATACCATGTTGTATGTCGTGACTCTGAAGGCAACGTTAAATGGGAAGAAAGTTTTCCTAACTTAGTTAACGCTGTTGGTAAGCAGTTAATGCTTAATACCTTGTTGGCTACATCATCTACTTACACAACAGTTGGACCATTCCTTGGTTTGATTGGTACAACAAGCCCAACATTCCTAGCTGCGGATACTATGACTTCCCATGCTGGTTGGACTGAGTTTACTAACTATACAGTTGGTGGTTCTGCTGTTCGTGGTACAGCCGTATTTGCGTCTGCTACTTCTACTGGCCTTTCTCCAGCTAACGTAACTACTGCAGCTGCAGCAGCTATCACTTACACAATTACTGGTGCTGGTGGTAACGTTACAGGTTGTTTCTTGGTAACAGGCTCTGGAGCTTCAAGCACACAAAGCAATACTGGTGGTACTTTATATAGCGCTGGTGCTTTTGCAGTTGCGAAGACTACAACCGCTGGCGATACTGTAAGCGTTACATACAGCACAACAGCTACATCTTAAGGAGTCCTAAATGACTCTCGTAGTTTATGACCGAGTACAAGAGACTACGGCTACTACTGGCACGGGTACTATTACCCTTGCTGGTGCTGTGGCTGGGTACCAATCGTTTGCTATTGTTGGCAACGGAAATACTACCTACTATTGCATCATCAACGGATCGCAATGGGAAGTTGGTCTTGGAACCTATTCCTCTACTGGGCCTACGCTAGCTAGAACTACGGTTCTTTCTAACTCAAACTACAATACATCACCGATTACATTGGTTGGGGCTTCAAATGTATTTGTTACTTACCCATCTGAAAAGTCTGTAAATTTAAATGCTGATGGGGAGTTAGACCTTCATCAAGTCGGTTCCGCTGTAGATATTAATGTTCTTGGTGGAAATCTAACCTATTCGTCAGTTACTGGGGCTTTATTTGTAACTCCAGGCGCAGTTATTTCTGGCGGATCGACAAGCCAAAACGTCATAGAGTTTGACGACCTTAAATTAATAGGTGGTACGGGCACCGTAGCCGTACAAGTAACTGATACAGCAAACTCTTTAACCCATACATCAACATTTGATGTAAATGGTAATTTAAATATAAATAACTTTATTGCTGGTGCATTGGCAACCACTGCGGCTGGCGGCACTACAGTACTTACTGCGGCTTCTCCAAGAACCCAGATTTTAGTCGGCTCAACTACCCAAACATTTCAACTACCAAACGCTACAACTGTAGGTCTTGGACATAGTTTTATTTTTGTTAATAACTCCTCTGGGTTGTTAACAGTTACAAACAATGCTGGAACAACAGTTGAAACCGTTCCATCTGGCGGTATTACACAGTTAGGCGCAGTGAGTGTCTCAACCTCCGCTGGCTCATGGGGTGCGTATTCATTTATTCCAGCAGCGGTTAACTGGGGTACAAATAGTCTAGCTTTAGCTTCTACTGTTATTTCTGGCGGTACATGGCAAGGCGGAACAATTGCTTCTGGTTATGGCGGTACAGGTTTAACTACCTTTACTGCGGCTAATAATGCCCTTTACTCAACATCATCTTCAGCTTTAACTGCTGGTACTTTACCTGTACCTGCTGGTGGTACTGGGTTAACAAGCGTCACTGCTGGGTATATTCCTTATGGTAACGGCACTTCACC
The DNA here is from genome assembly GCA_032273165.1 of Chlorellidium tetrabotrys. Lineage (NCBI taxonomy): Eukaryota > Xanthophyceae > Mischococcales > Botryochloridaceae > Chlorellidium > Chlorellidium tetrabotrys. Next base: position 20,608 of record JAUKPS010173396.1, on the reverse strand, counting down.
ACTTACCACTTCTGCTGGGCTTCAGTACACAACTTATTTAGTTGTTGGTGGAACAACTCCTTTATCTGGCGCTACAAACCCAATCGCTGCTTTTAGTTCAACAGCGAATAACTATGTACAGACTTACACATATAACGCCAGCACTGGAACAAGCGCTTCTGCAGACTATGTAGCATACGCAAACAACAGTATTGATTCAAGTGGTTGGGCAGATTTGGGCTACACCAGCTCTACATATGCTGACGCTGTATATTCAGTTACAGGTCCAAATGAGGCATATTTGTTTGGTTCTGCACCAGCTAGTTCTGGAACTACAGGTAACTTTGTTTACGCTACGGATGCAACTGGAACTACTAACGCTCACCAATGGTATGTAGGTGGATTTACTCAGGCTAAAGGCTCTTGGAAGATGCAGTTAACTTCTACTGGTCTGCAGTTAGCTAATGCTTTGGCTGTAACTTATGGTGGTACAGGAACTGCAACAGCAGCCGTTAATACTGTATTTGCTGGTCCAGCATCGGGCGGCACTGCGGCACCATCATTCCGTGCTTTAGTTGCAGCAGATATTCCATCTACGTATTCTCAGTTTGCTGCTGGTACAGCTTTGTTGTTCTATCAGGCTGCGGCTCCTACTGGCTGGACTAAATCTACAACTAACGACAACAAGGCTTTACGTGTTGTATCAGGTGCTACTGGTGGTTCATCTGGTGGTTCTGTAGCATTTACTACTGCATTTGCAAGCCAAACTCCAGCTGGTTCAGTAAGCACAAGTATTTCAGCCGTAGCTGGTTCTGTAAGCACAAGTATTACAGGTATTAGTGGTACTACTACTATATCTGGCGGTGTTGGAAATACATCACTCACAACTGACCAACTACCATCCCACACCCACTCATTCTCTGCAAATACAGGCGGTCAAAGTGTGAACCACACCCATAACTGGGGCAACCAAACTGGCGGACAAAGTGCTAACCACATTCACGGATGGAGTAACTCTATCCCTGTTGCAGCTAACCAAGCGTTCTTGCTAGGCTCTGGCGGTCAAGTTACATATGGTGATACTTCTGGTGTTAGCACCACTGCTGGTAATAATGCTGACCATAGCCACTACGTAAGCGGTGCTACAGGTGGTTACAGTGCGGACCATAGTCACGGAGTTTCTGGAACTACTGGTGGTACAGGTAGCACCCTATCACATACCCATACCTTTTCATCTACTGGCTCATTTACATTTAGCTCTGGTACAGCTTCAAGCTCATTTACGTTTAGTTCTGGTACAGCCTCCAGTGCGTTTACTGGAACAGCTATTAACCTTGCCGTACAATATATTGACGTTATTGTCTGTACTAAAAACTAACCATGATTATCGAACTGCCAAACTATATTAGCGAAGAAGAAGTTGCTAGTATTAGAGAGGAAATACAGCCCTATGCTACTAAGCCTACCTATACATACAATAGGGAAGGCACTTCTGTTTTAATATCTAAGACACCAGAATTGGCTGGCCTTGACCAAAAGTTACAGTCAATTTTTAGCAGGGTTTACGGAAACACCATAGCACCAAGGTATAAACCAGCTATGGCTTCTAGCGATCAAGGTTATGAGTACCATATCTACAGGCCAGGCAATATTTGCCATTACCATGTAGATTCAGAGATTGCTCAGTCCACTGACAGGGTTAACTTTCAACTACGGTATGCCTCAGTCATACTACATTTAACTACAAATGAAGATGGTGGGGATTTAATATTTCCAGCCCAGAAACAGGCAGTTAAAACAGAAGCAGGTAAAGTTGTTATATTCCCACCTTACGGGATGTACGGTCATTACACAACCCCATCAAATACACCAAGAGAAGTCATAGTTTCGTGGTTTGTTTATAAAGATGTAACTGTTAATTTAAATCAGGAGTCAGGAATTTATGCCAGCAGATAACACCCCAATCGAACCAACCGATCAGATTACACCAACAGAAGATGTAGTTGCAGAGCCAGCTGCCCCTCATGTTATAGACATGACGCAGATATTTACTACATTTAATCCTGACGGGTTATTAGAGCAACTACGCAATCTTGATGTTTTAAATGCTCATTCTGAGAAAATTGTTAAATTAGTACGTAACCAACTGCTAAACCATACTGACTGGACTCAGACAGTAGATGCCCCTCTATCCCCAGAAATTAAGCAGACTTTTGCCGAATACAGACAGGAACTACGGGACATTACTAACCACCCAGACTACCCACTTAACGTTACATTGCCACCATTACCACCTACAAAATAAGATGTCTATCCAAGATATTGGAATTTTTGATGGGCAGATAGCAGAAGACGTATTACAAAAGGCAATAATAGCGGCAGAATCGTCCCATGCTTATTACCCTTTCCACCAAGCTGGAGATGGTTCTTTAGGGTTTAAATACAGTTGGCAGCTTTACTTCCCCGAAGCGGGGATAACTGAGTTTACTGACCCAGCTATAAAGAGCCTTTGGGAGGAAGTTCGAAAAGTGCTTCCAGAAGGACACATTCTTAGAAAGTGCTACATAAACGCACATCAGTATGGGGTAGAAGATACTATCCACCAAGACGATGTTTGGTTCGGAAAAGGTAAAACGATGATAGTTTATCTGTGCTCCGCTTGGTTTCCAGACTGGGGTGGGTCTACCATGTTTTTCTCTGGTCAAGATAGAAGCAGTCCTATATCATCTATGGATATAGAAAAGTGCGTATTGCCAAAATATAATCGGTTTGTTATGTTTGACAAAGATATTTACCATTGTGCTGGCTTAGTTTCCCGTAAATTTACGGGTCTACGCCTTACTTGTATGTTTAAGGTAGAGACACCAACATGAAAATTGAAGTAAAACCAAATTGCCCATTAAATAGTTTTGAGCCATGCAAGCAGATGGATTGTGCTTGGTTTATTAAAGTAGTAGGTAAAAACCCTAATACAGGTGAAGACCTTGAGGATTGGGGCTGCGCTATGGCATGGATGCCTATTATGATGGTCGAGAACAGTCAGATGCAACGTCAAACAGGCGCTGCTGTAGAGTCTTTCCGCAATGAGATGGTAAAGAATAACGAGGTAGGGCAGCGTGTTCTATTAGCAGCTGCTGGGGTTGCTCCACAGGCTCAAAAAATGATACTTGAGAGTGACTAATGTTTGGATTATCCACCTTTGCCCAAACCTCGTTTGCCGCTTTAGGTGTAAATGCTTTTGCTCTTTCGCTTTCTGAAAATATTGATGTAGCCGATGCAAACTCCCAAAGCTGGGCATTTTTACAAAGCATCACTGAGCCTGTTACTTTGGATGAGCAGCAAGAGCTTCCAGGGCAGTTTTACTTATCTTTGATTGAAAACTTTGATATTGCGGATACCCCAAGTACCCAATTTGCTTATTTAACAAGTATTACCGAGCCTTTAACTTCTGAGGATTTTGAGGCGATTTCAGCCGATTTCAGTACTTCTATAGTGGAAGATAGTACTTTAGAAGCTGTATTCGCTATTTATTCTGCCTTTACAGACAGCTTGGCAGAGCCTTTTACTTCTGATAATACCCAGAGCATAGCAGCCCAATTTGCTGCCAGCGTTGCCGAAAACATAGAAGTATTCCAAGTACCTTCTATTAATGCTAACTTCTTAACAAGTATTTCTGAAAATAGCAGCCTTTTGGATGTATTGGTAATAGCGGCCCAGTTTGCCCAAACAATTACAGAAGACACTACTGTTGAGGACATAGACATAATTGTCCAAGTCTTTGTGTTGTCTATTACAGAGGACCTTAATTCTGCTGACGTAAGAGCTATATCTGCACAGTTTGCTGCAACTGTAGTTGAGAATGCAGACTTAAACTCTATAGAGTCTATTCAAGCGGCGTTTTTAGCTTCGATTGTTGAAAATATAGACCTTTTACAGGTACTAAATATCCGTAGCTGGATTAAAATAAACGACAATCAAACTAATAATTGGCAGCTAGTTTCTAACCTAAATAGCCAAAATTGGCAGCAGATTGCAACTAGTGGTGATTTAACAGTACTATGGGTTAACGATAGCGGAAGTGTTGTTAGCTGGCGTAATGACATATTACAGATTGTTGTTTGGGCTAAGTCTGTTGCCGACAGTTCATGGTCTGCAGTAGACAATATCCAATAGTAAAGGATTAAAAATGGGTGTTCCGTATACGTTTTCTAATGCTATATCCCCCGTTCAACTAAGTGAGTTGGACGCTAACTTTGCCACGCCTATTACTATTGGGGCAACTTCTATAGGGCTGGGTAATGCGGTTTCATCCCTAACTAACGTGACCTTAATTACTCCCGCATTGGGTACTCCATCATCAGGTAACTTTACAGGTGGGGTATTTACTTGGCCTACATTTAACCAAAGTACTACAGGGTTTGCTGGAGGTGTTACTAATGCCTTAACTATTAGTACGGGTCTTAGCGGAGTTAGCTACAACGGATCTGCCCCAGTAAATATTGGTTTGACAGATACAACTGTAACTCCTGGTTCTTACACCAATGCGTCTATCACCGTAGATGCACAGGGGCGTTTAACTGCAGCGGCAAGCGGAACTAGCGGCGGCAGCGTTACTGATGTACTAGGCGTTGCTCCTATTGTGTCTACTGGAGGTACGACTCCATCTATTAGTATTGGTGTTGCTACGGCTTCAACTAATGGTTATCTAAGTGCTACCGACTGGACTACGTTTAATAGTAAACAAGCCCAAGCGTTAACTAATATTGCCGCATTACGTGCGGCTACAACAGCTACTTACCCTTCTACTACTGTATTTGTTCAAGGATATACGACTGTAGCCGATAACGGTGGTGGTCCATTTATATATGTATCTTCTGATACAACTTCAGCCGATAACGGCGGAACTATTATTGTCGATGCTAGCGGACGTAGGTGGTACCGTGATGCTGATGAAACCTTGCTTGACGTACGGTGGTTTGGGTATAGCACAACTGCTGCTAATAACTCTCCCGCAATAAATAGTGCTTTAGCTGCCCTTCCTAGTATTGGTGGTACCCTATCGTTCCCTGCAGGTATTGGTATATGCACATCTGCTATTACCTTTAGCTTCCCATCTACTGTGGTCTACTCTATAGGATTTGTTGGGGCTGGTGCGGACATTACTACGCTACAGTTTAATAATTGCAACGGCATTACTATAAATGCTAATGGCTCTCCACAATCAGTTCATTTTAGAGACTTAACAATAACTACAAACACTGCTGGTAGCTATATTGGGGTCCAACTAAACGATAGCACACAGTTAGGAGTTTATGGTCAAAGTGACTTTACTAGAGTAAATCTACGAGGTGTTGGTAGTGCGCTAACTAGCTATTGGGCGACTGCTATTGATGTTAATGGCTTATCCAACATTAACTTTGATGGGTGCCTTATTTACGGTAATGCTGCTGGAACAGGTGGTACTGGTATTTATGTAGAGGGTGTTGCATCTGGGTTCTACCAATATGGTGTTGTTTATAACGTAGACCGATGTGGGTTATACAATTTAGGGGTTGGGTTTGAGTACGGTAGCTATGTACAAGGTGTAACAATGACTCAAACTAATATTGTTAACGGTACAACAGGCATTTACTTACCTCCTGGAGCAGTCGGCGCAACGCAATTATGTGTAAGTGCATGTAACCTTAATACTACAGGCAACCAAATTTTCCTAAATGCTCCGATTGCCACAACTCTTATAACAAATAATTCTATTTACATACCGAACAGCACTGCTGGGCTAGTATTTAATGCTACGGGTTCTGGGCAGTCTATTACAAATAATTTATTTGTTGGTGTAACAACTGGGGCTGGGGCTACAGGTATTGCTGTTAATGCAAATAATGCTCCTGGGGTCATTACAGGAAACGTATTCCAGACTTTGGCTGTTGGAGTTAATTTATCAGGTACTAGTGGCTTTAACGTACAGGCCAACATATATTCTGGTGTTTCAACCACTGTAGCAGTAGGTAGTGGAAATAGCGTTGGCGTAGCCACACAATAAGGAAGAAATCATGTCAAGCACATACACAACTAGTCTAACCATCCAAAAAATGGGTACTGGAGAAAACTCTGGTACGTGGGGGAGCATTACAAACACTAACTGGGATTTAATAGTAGCAGCTGTAACAGGGGTTACATCTGTAGATCTCACTGGGTTAACAAGTTATACCTTAGTACAAGTAAACGGTGCCACAGATAAGCCAAGAAATATGGTACTTGCATTTACAGGTACTCCAGCAGGTCCTGTTACTGTAACTGCTCCAGCAGCAAACAAATACTACATCATTCAAAACAATACTGGTGTTGCCGTAACTATGGCTATGACAGGCGGCACTAAGTCTGTGGCTATCCCCTATACGACTGGCGGTGTAGCTGCTCAAGTTTATTGTGATGCTACTGGTGTTGGTGGTAACGGATTAGGCTTTTTCTCTGCTAGTACTATGGCTACTAGTGGGTTTTCTGTAATAGGTGATTTGCTTGTAACTGGAACTGGAGCATTAAACGCCCTTGATACTGTTGCTGGATTAACTACTAAAAACTCAGCGTCTTTCACAGGTAGTATTTCTACCACAACATTAACTGTAACTGCGGTAGCTTCTGGTACTTTATTTGTTGGGCAAAGCATTACTGGTACTGGAATTACTTCTGGTACGGTTATTACAGCATTTGTAGGTGGTTCTGGTGGTGTAGGTACTTATACAGTTAATAAATCCCAAACAGTAAGCAGTACAACTATTACAGGTGCGGCAGCGGTTCTTGCACCAACCCCAACTACAGGTGATAACACAACTAAAGTAGCAACTACTGCTTTTGTTACTACAGCTATTAGCGGTCTTGGAACGCTTGGCACAATGGCTACACAAAATGCTAATGCCGTGGCTATTACTGGCGGCACTATGGATGGTGTTACTGGCACAAACTCAGGTATGACTGTTGGTGGTTTGGTTAGTTCAAACGCCTACAGTATGACAAATCTAACCCTCAGTGGGGTTGCCCTTGGTTCAGATGGTAGTGCAGGTGCTCCTGCATACTCGTTTACAAACGCTGCCAATACAGGTATGTACCGTAATGCTTCAACAGGAGAGGTAGGGTTATCATCTGCTGGAAATTTAGGTATTGCAGTGCAGACTAATGGCAACGTAGTTTTACCAAATTCTTTTTCTTGTACGACGGGATACGCTAGTTCTGGGGTAATGGGTCTAGGACCTACTAATCAAGCTATGCGTACTGACAACACTGCTTACGCACAAAACTGGAGTACTAACAGCGGATTTTTTTCTGTCGGTACTAACCTTGGTGCAGTGGGTGTTACATACTTTACTTCCGACGAACGCTTAAAGAATAACATTGTCCCTACTGAATCAGACTCTTTAAGTAAGATCTGTGCCATTAACTTTGTAGACTTTAACTATAAAGAAGGTCATGGATATAGCCCAGCAACACGCTTTACTAGTGGTGTAACTTCACAGAACTTACAGGCTATTGACCCATTATGGGTTAACGAGTTATCTGACGAGAACAAGACTTTATTCCCAAACACCAATACTTTGTTAACTGATGCCCTTCATGCGATTGTTCAACTTAATGCAAAAGTAACAGCGCTAGAAGAACAAGTACTAATGTTATCTGTAAAGTAAGGAGACAGTAATGAGTGAGAAAGAAACATATATTGAAACTGCAAAAGAAGTTGCTGGTAAAGCGATTGGCAGACATGGATTAATCTATATCACCATCATCGTAGCTATGGGTGTTGGCGCTTCTGTAGTATTAGAAGAAGGCAAGATGGCGGCAGTTATGGGTTTGCTTGGTGCTTCTTTGACTGCGCTAATCTCGATGCTCAATGGTGTTGCTGGCGCTAACCCAAAGCAAGAAAAACCTGAGTTTGAAATTATGAAAGAACTAATTTCTCGTCTTGATGGTATGGCAGACAGAGATCCAATGAGTGTTTCAGTTGAAGGTGATAAGGTCGTTGTGCGTAAAGGTGACAATGAAACTGCCGTAGGGAGAAAGTAATGTTTCCATTAGATGCCGTCCTAGGTGTAGGAATGAAGCTGGTAGATAAATTTTTTCCAGACCCAGAGGCTAAAGCTAAAGCCCAGTTAGAGTTGTTACAGATGCAGCAAAATGGTGAACTAGCTCAAATTAATGCTGATATTGCAGAGCAGCAAGAACTTACTAAGCGCCAGCAAGCAGACATGATGAGTGACTCATGGCTGTCTAAAAACATTCGCCCGATGACTTTAATTGCTATTTTGTCTGGTTACTTTACTTTTGCAATGATGTCTGCATTTGATATGGATACAAACAAAGCCTATGTAGAGTTGCTTGGGCAGTGGGGTATGCTGATTATGTCGTTTTACTTTGGTGGGCGCACACTAGAAAAAATAGTGGGTATGAAAGATAGCGCAAAAGTAAAAGAAACGGAAATTAAAGATGCAAAGTAACTTTGACGCTTGCCTAAATAAACTCCTAGTCCACGAAGGTGGCTACGTAAATCATCCATCTGATCCTGGAGGCATGACAAACCTTGGCGTTACTGCTAGAGTATGGGAAGAATGGGTAGGTCATCCTGTTGATGAAAAGCAGATGCGGGCATTGACTCCAGAAACCGTAGCACCTTTATATAAGAAGAAATATTGGGATGCTTGCCGATGTGATGATCTTGTATCTGGTCTTGACTATTGCGTTTTTGATGTCGCTGTTAACTCAGGTCCAGGTCGTGCCATTAAGTTTTTGCAGTCGTGTGTTGGCGTTACTGCTGATGGCGGTTTCGGTCCTGCTACTCTTGCTGCCGTAAAGAAAGCTGAAGAAAACCCAGCTGCTTTGATAGAACTGTATTGCGCTAAACGCCTAGAGTTCTTACAATCACTAAAGACCTTCGATACTTTTGGCAAAGGTTGGTCTAGGCGAGTTGCGGAAGTTAAAGACGAATCACTTAAGATGCTAGGGTAAACCCGAATGAACGTATCGTATGACAACTTTATTGGTATCTATGAAGGTGCATTTAGCGCTGACTATTGCCAAAAAGCTATCAAATACTTTGAGGATATGGTTTCTTCTGGTTATTCTCAAAATCGTCAGCAGACTGAAAATGCGCTAAAGCTAAATAAAGATGATGAGTCAATATTTACAACGTCTGAAGACATAATTAATTTAATCGGTACAAAGGCACTGCAACAGGAGTTTAACGCAGTATTTTGGAACAGCTGCATGCCAGATTACACAAATAAGTATGCGGCGTTAAAACAAATACCAAAGTTAGGATCTTATCTTATTAAGATGCAGCGTACTGGGGTTGGTCAAGGCTACCATGTTTGGCATTTTGAAGATTCGGGTAGAGAGATTAATAACCGTACTCTGGCTTGGGCACTATATTTAAATGATGTAGAAGAAGGCGGAGAGACAGAGTTCTTATATCAACACAAAAGAATTGCGCCGAAAGCAGGTACTGTAGTTATTTGGCCCGCTGCATTTACTCATGCCCATCGTGGGAACCCTCCTTTGAGTGGGACAAAATACATTATGACTGGTTGGGTGGAACAATAATATGCCATTACAAAAACTACAATTTAGACCAGGTTTAAACCGTGAAGGTACTGATTACTCAAACGAGGGTGGTTGGTATGATGGGGACAAAATTCGTTTTCGTTCGGGGTTCCCTGAAAAAATTGGGGGTTGGACGCAAATATCCCCTAATCAGTTTCTTGGTGTTTGCCGCTCTTTGTGGGTGTGGTTAGATGGCGATTCTGGTGCGGGTAATCAATATATTAGCCTAGGTACAAGCATTAAATACTACATTTATTTTGGTGGTGTTTACAATGACATTACTCCTATTGTAGATACAAATACTGTAAATAGCCCTTTTACTACTACTAATGGAAGTAATGTTGTTACCATAACAGATTCTGGATATAGCCCAGAAGCGGGAGATTACGTAAACTTTTCCAATTCTGTAACTGTTGCTGGGTTAGATTTAAACGGCAACTATAAGATTGAATCGGTATCAGGTCCGACAACATACACAATTCTTGCAAATAGCACGGCTAACGCTTCTACTACTGGCGGTGGCGCTGCCGTTGTAATCGAATATGAATACCCTACAGGTAAAAACGTATACACAATAGGTACTGGTTGGGGCGCAGGTCCTTGGGGTGGCACTCCTCCTGTTCCAACGGCTTTAGGCGCAAACCCATTCCAATCTTCAAATGGATTCCCTACTGTAGTGGTTACACAAACTGCTCATGGGTACTCAACAGGTAACTACATTACTTTTTCTGGGGCAACTGCTTATGCTGGATTTACTACTGCTCAAGTTAATAACACATATCAAATAACTGTACTTAACGTAAATACATACTCTATAACAATGCCTGTTAATGCTACATCTACTGTAGCTGGCGGTGGGTCAAGTGCTATTGCTAACTTGCAACCTCGTGGTTGGGGTGCGCCGTATTCTACAGGTGTTGGGCAGCAGCTTCGTCTTTGGTCTAATGATAACTACGGCTCTGACCTTGTTCTTGCTCCTCGTAGTGGGCCTATTTTCTACTGGACAGACATTGGTACAGTAAGCCAGCGTGCAAAATATTTAAGTGATTTAGCAGACGAAACTATTGCATTCTCAGACGCAGCTAGCTTTGGTTCAGGCGATACAGATATTATTGTTTCCGATGAGACAGCTGCAAGCATTTACCCATATATGTATATCACAGGAACTAATATTCCTGTTGGCACTCAAGTAGAAGCTAGCTATGTTCCTGGGTCTGCTACAGTACCAATTACTGCTGCTACTACTGGGGCTTCTACTGGGTTGTACGACTTTTCTTATGTTGGAGAGTTTGTACCTAAATCAACATATCAGGTACTTGCGTCTTCTATTCAGCGATTTATTTTTGCATATGGAGCTAACCCATATGACCCTACAGATCCTGATACAACCTTTAACCCAATGCTTATACGTTGGTGTGACCAAGAAAATCCATACCAATGGATTCCACAGGTAGGTAACCAGGCTGGTGACTTTACACTAACCAATGGTTCTTACATCATGGCGGCTCGTACTACCCGTCAAGAGATCTTGGTGTGGACTGACTCCTGCCTATATTCACAGCAATATTTGGGCGCTCCTTATGTATGGGGCTTCCAAGTGCTGATGGATAACATTTCTGTTATGTCCCCGAACTCCATGGTTACTATTAACAACATAACCTACTGGATGGGACGAGATCGTTTCTACCAATACTCAGGACGTGTTGAAGTACTTCCTTGTGCGCTACGCCAGTATATTTTTGGTGATATTAGCCAAGAGCAGGCATACCAAGTAACTTGTGGTACTAATGAGGCTTATAACGAAGTATGGTGGTTCTATTGTTCACAAGGTTCAACTACAATAGATAAGTACGTTATCTATAACTACTTAGACCGTGTTTGGTATTACGGCACTATGGCCCGCTCTGCTTGGTTGCAAACTGGCACCCAACAGTATCCTATTGCGGCTGACTATAACGGAAGACTTTTAAATCACGAGTTTGGGTGTGATGACCAATCTACTTCTGTTACAGCACCTATAGCTGCGTATGTTCAAAGTTCTGATTTTGATATTGGTGATGGGCACAACTTTGGTTTTGTATGGCGTATCTTGCCAGACGTAAACTTTAACGGATCTAGAACAAACGGCCCTACTGTAACTATGACAGTTAAGCCTCGTCAGAACTCAGGTACTCCTTATAGCGCTGCGGATAATCCTACGGTGCAAAGTGCCAATGACTATGTAATTGAACCCGCTTATACGATTCAAGAGTTTACTGGTCAAGTGTATACAAGGCTTCGTGGACGGCAGTTAAGTTTTAGGATTGAATCTACTGATATAGGAGTAGCTTGGCAGTTAGGTAGCCCACGTATCGACATTCGCCCTGACGGACGCAGATAATGGCTAATACCCCATTAGTTGCTTCAAAAGCACCCAACTTACTGATTGCGCCAGTCGAGTACACACAAGCCTATCAAGATCAGTTAAACAATGCGCTTCGTCTGTATTTCAATCAGGTTGATAACTTTACACAAAACGCCACAATCCCAGCTTCTGGGGCAACTGCGGATAGACCAACTGTAAACTTAGTAGTGGGGCAGACATATTTTGATACGACTTTAGGGTATCCAATATGGTGGAATGGTAGTGCTTGGACAGCGGGTAGCTCTCCTTCGGCTTCTGTCCCAAATGGCTGTATTTTAATCTGGTCTGGTTCTATTGGGTCTATCCCAACTGGCTGGCAGCTTTGTGACGGAACAGGCGGAACTCCCGATTTACGGAATAATTTTATTATCGGCGCTGGCTCTACTTATGCCGTAGCTGCTACAGGTGGTTCTGCAAATGCTATTGTTGTAAGTCATAGCCATACTATTACAGATAGTGGTCACACCCACGCAATATCCGACCCAGGTCATACACACCCTGTTACCGACTCGGGACACGCACATAGTATTACTGATCCTGGACATGCGCACGGCTATGCAACGGTTGGTGTGGGCTCAGATATTATGAGTCCAGGAGGTCTTGGTTTAACAGCCTTTACCTCAAATAGCAGCACAACAGGTATTAGTGTAAATACTGGGTACGCTAGTGTCACTGCAAATAGCAACGTAACAAGTGTAAGTGTGAGTAGCAACGTAACAAGTATTACAGTAAATACGCAGGGTTCTTCTGGGGTAAATGCGAACTTGCCACCATATTATGCCCTTGCTTATATTATGAAGGTGTAGCCCTAGTGGAATGGCATTTTAAATGATAAACTTCAATAAAATCTTGGTAATAGGAGGCCTATTATGGCTGGTGGTGGCGTAGGCGAGGCAATGTTAATCGGAGCAGCAGTTGGTGCTACTGCTGGTGGAGCTGGTGCGGCTATTCAAGGTGGAGACCCATTAAAAGGTGCCCTTATGGGTGGTGCTATGGGTGCCGTTGGTGGTGGACTAGGTGGTGCTGCTGGTGGAGCTGGGGCTGGAGCCGTTGAAGGTGGTGGAGCTGGTGCTACTGCTGGTGGTGGAGCTGGTGCTACTACAGGCGGTGCTGCTGGTGCTGCCCCAACTAGTATTGGTCTCGGTGCTACAGGTGCTACAAATACAGGCATTGGGTCTATTTACGCTGGTGCTGGGCAAGGTATTGGTAATGCTACTAGTATAGGTGCTGGTATTAGTGGGGCAGGTACGGCTGGCGGTGCTGGTCTTACAGGCGGTGCACCTGTCTTAGGTAGTATAGCGGCACCTACAACTGCTGGTTCTATTGGAGCTGGCGGTGCTGGGGCTACAGGAGCTTCTATTAGCGGTGCTGGTACAGGTGGTGGTGCTGGTGTGACTGCAGGTCCTGGTAACTTTACTGGTATGGCACCAGCATTATCTAATACCCAACTCGGTATGACTGCTGGAACCGCTGGTTTAGCAGGATTGATGCAAGCCGAAAGAGACCAATATAACCAACCATCTAATGAGCCTTACTCAGGCCCACTAAGCAAGTTTAAGTACGATCCAGATAAATTTAGACCTTCTAACCCAGAATACGCTCCAAATAGTGTTTACCGCCCAAACTACGCAGCTGAAGGCGGTATTATGAAGTTGGCTGCTGGTGGTATGACAAACACCTTTCCAGGTCCTGTTGAACAAATGAGCCGTAATGTAATGGGTGGGCAGTCAAATATGTTCCCCCAAAGTCAGCAAGAAACTACTCAATTTGCAGAACCTACTCAAATGCCAGCCAGCGCAGAAATTATTCGTTCTGGCTACGAAGCTAAAACTGATCCTTATACTGGGGTTCCAACTAATAACATGGCTCGTGGTGGTATTGCCCGTTATGATATTGGCGGGATGGCAGCGATGGCTATGCCAAGTGGTGATGGTGGTCAGGCTAATACAGTTAACCAAACGTCAGACCAAGGTATTGCTGCACTGCCAAATAAAAAACGTATGTTAACCAAAGAGCAAATGGACGCTATTAAGATGCAGGGCATGTCTAAGGGAGCTTTACAAGACATCTACGGTTTAATGGCAAGTAAAGGTTTAGCAGAGGGCGGTCATTTAGGTGGCTATTCCGATGGTGGGCGCATGTTAAAAGGTCCTGGCGATGGTATGTCCGACAATATCCCAGCTACGATTGCTGGTAAGCAACCTGCCCGTTTGGCTGATGGCGAGTTTGTTGTACCTGCTGATGTTGTTTCTCACCTTGGTAACGGGTCTACTGATGCAGGAGCCAAGCAACTCTACGCAATGATGAATAGAGTGCGTAAAGCTCGTACGGGTAACCCAAAGCAAGGCAAGCAAATTAAACCAGCTAAATACATGGCTGCTTAATGAAAATAACGGTTCAACTAGTAGGCACGCAATATGTCCACCAGACATGGCCTTTGGTTGAGGAGTTGTTTGCAAAAGCTAATAAGCACGATACTGGGGACTACACGTTAGATCAGATAAAAGGTTTACTGGCTAACGGTTCCTGGGTATTATTAGTAGCAACGGACGAAGAAAATAATATTCACGGTGTAGCGGCTATTAGTTTTTATAATATGCCTAACTATCGTGTTGGATTTATTACTGCAATGGCTGGAAAAGCGATTGTGAATGAAGATGTTTATGGGCAGGTTTGTAGCTTTATAAAGGCGAATGGGGCTACAAGAGTTCAGTGCGCTGCTAGAGCATCTGCGGCTAGACTGTATAAGCAAGTAGGCATGGAAGAACGCCACATTATTATGGAAACTAAGCTATGAGCTTTTTAAAATCTAAATTTTCAGGTTGGACACACGAACTAACACGTACTCCTTATATGGGTGGCGGTAGTGGCGGCGGTTCTTCTGGCCCAACTCAGACAAACGTACAAAATACCAACATCCCTGAGTATGCACGTCCCTTCGTAGAGTCCATGCTTGGTACTGCTCAACAGCAGATTTATACATTCGGTCCAGGTAAAGCAGCTACTCCTGATATACAAAGACAGATTGGTACAGATGATGCGGGTCAACCAATCTATGAAACTATTGCTGGTACACCCGCTACTTCTGGTGAGATTACTGGTTTTAGAGGCTATGTTCCTTACGGCGCTACTGTAGATGCAAATGGCAAAATTACTAATACAGCCCAAGAACAAGCAACTGCCGCTGTAGCAGGATTTAGCCCACTACAAGAAACTTCATTTAAGAATGCGGCTAACTTAGGTCTTCCTGGGCAGTTCAATACAGGTACAGGCTACGCAGCTTTAGGCGGTGCAGGTGCGGCTAATATTTCTGATCGTGCTGCTAGAGTAGGACAAGAATATGCTCAGATGGCTACAGACCCTAGGTCTCAACAAGCATATATGTCTCCGTATATTCAAAATGCGTTGAACCCTCAACTGCAGGAAATGAATCGCCAGTATGGCATTACAGCTAACCAAATGCGTGGTCAAGCCGCTGGTGCTGGTGCTTTCGGTGGTTCTCGTTCCGCCCTACAGTTAGCAGAAAACCAACGTAATAAAAACGCTGGTATGAACCAAGCAATCGGTACTGGCTACCAAAATGCTTTCCAAGCCGCACAACAAGCACAACAGTTTGGTTCTAATTTAGGTTTGCAAGGATATAACACAGCCCTTCAAGGTGCTAACCAAGTTACTCAAGCTGGTACTGCATTGGCTAATATCGGTCAACAACAACTTGCTGGTCAACAGAGCATTATTGGTTTACAGAATCAAATGGGTTCTCAGCAGCAGACTCTTGAGCAGAACCGTATTAACCAAGCTATTCAAAACTACGCTATGCAGCAGCAGTACCCAATGCAACAGCTCTCTAATATGAGCAACTTGCTACGTGGTCTGCCAATGCAGTCAGCTACTACTCAGTCTTATCAGGCTGCTCCTTCTGCTATCTCACAGCTTTCTGGTCTCGGCTTAACTGGCGCAGCGGCTTACGGCATGATGAAGCCTAATAAAGAAGGCGGCATTATTAAGGGTTATGCAGCTGGTGGTTCTATTGATCCTGACGGTGACGATTTCGACGAACCACAAGGTTTTGTAAGTGGTGGTATTGCACAAGCTATTACCAATAAGGTTCGTATGAACCCCGAAGGTTACTCTAAACAAGCTATAGATAAAAGCACTAAGAATGGTCTTGTTGACGATTTAGTAGGTCTCGCTGCTATCCAAGAAAAGAACAAGCAGGAAAAAGAACGCCAAGCTGCCGCTTCTATGGCGCAAGGTAAACCACCTACAGTTAAAGACCAAATCCTAGCCGAACGTGCTGCGTTAGAACAACAACGTGGTATTGAGATGGCTCAAAGTAACCTGCCACAAGAGTATGCTGGTGGGGGTATTGTAGCTTTTGATGATGGTGGTGAGGTTGAATATTTTGACGAAGGCGGCAGTGCCTTTAGTGAAGACTTAGGTAAGTTAAAGGATTGGTATAAAGAAAAAGCCGCTGCTTCTATTAGAGGCATAACAGAGCCAATGAGTGATATTAAAAATTACTTCACTAAAGCACGCCAAGCCCCTACAGATGCCGATGCACAACCTGGTGGTTTTTATAGTACTGGTACTAATCAGCCAGCTGCACCAACAGAAACTACTTCCGTACTTGGTAAGCCTGTGATTCTTGATGATAAAGGCCCAGGTAAAAAGCCAGCTAGCCCATTAGAAGTTACTACTGGTGCTCCAGAAATGAAGACCGACACAGGTGGTATTGACGAAATCATCAAACAAGCTGTGGGTGACATTAAGGCTAGCTCTAAAGCTAATGCCGATGCACGTAAAGAAGCTAAGTTAATGGGTATGCTCCAAGCTGGTCTAGGTATTATGGGTGGCACGTCTCCATTTGCTGGGGTTAACTTTAAAGGTGCATTACCTGCTGCTCAGGCATACCAAGAAGAAATGCGTGGTATCCGTGCTGATGAGAACAAACAACTTGCTCAGATTGCTGCACTCAACCTTAAAGGTGTTGAACTTAAACAAGAACTTAAGAAGCTCGGTATCACCGAACAACACTACAAAGATTGGAATAGGGTTATGGGTATGCGTGCAGCGGGTACTGGGGCTGGAGCTAACTATGGTCCTATAACCAACGAAACTTATCTGAAACTTAAAGATAAATACACAGGACTTGCAGCTAACCCTAAAGCAGACGCTGCGTTTTTTAACTCTTTACCTAAAGATGTTCAGTCAGCTCTAGGCACAAAAGTGGGTAGCCCTTCATATCAACGAGGTTTAGAGGCAGCTAAAGGTATTGCATCTAGTCAATTTAGTAGCGACATTAACCAAATGCGTATACTAGCTGCTAGAAAAGGACCGAACGCTTCGTCCACTATAGACGCAGATCTTTAAGGAGTAGTTATGCCACGGGTAGAAATTCCTGGAGTAGGGATTGTCAATTTCCCTGACAATATGCCACGTGATGAGATTATGTCTCGTGCGGAAGCAATGCAGTCTAAAGCAACCACACCACTGTTTGACCCTAAAGATTTATCCACTTCTGATTTAATCAAAGGTGGTTTTTCTCGGGGTATTGAAGGTCTTAAAGGTACAGCCTTCGATTTAGTTCCAGCACTGGCTGGTTCTATGATTGGTAAAAAAGACTATGCTAAAGAGCAGCTACAAGAATATCGCAACCGTATGGCGGCTGAGGAAGAACTTCATCCTACAGCATATAAAGGTTTAAAAGACATTCAAGGTATTGGTGATGTGGGCGGTTTTGCTGCTGAAACCTTTGGTGAACTGGGTCCTGATATTCTGTCGTTTTTGCTTGGTACTGGAGTCGGCACTACTGTTGGTAAAACAATTGCTACTAAAGGTGCTCAGAAAGCCATTGAGAAACGTGCTGCTAGCCTTGTAGCTAAAGAAGGTTTAGAAGGTGAAGCCGCTAAGAAGGCTACTGAGGACTTAACTAGCCGTGCAATCAGCGCAGGTGTAAAGAGTAACGCCGCAGCTAAAGGTGCTGATATTGGTGGCAAGATTGGCTTGTTTGGCACATCTATGGCTCAGAGTATTCCTGAGACCCTCAATAGTATTTATGAAGAAACTCAAGATTTAAGTCCTGGTATTGCTCTTACTTTGGGTTCCCTGAAGGGAGCATTAGATACATACTTACCAGGTAAGATCTTAAAACAACTTGGACCAGCTGGTAAGGACCGTATTGCAGCAGCAATGCTTGAGAAGTCTACAGTCGTCCCTCCTACTTGGAAGAAGGCTTTCATTGGGGAAGCATTTAAAACTACTGGTGGTGAAGCATTAACTGAGTCTGCACAACAGGCGATTGACCTTGTTGCAGGACAGCTTGCAGGTAGCAAAGACCCATTTTTCTCCCAAAAGAATATTGATAGCATCCTGTTCTCAGGTCTAAAAGGCGCTGTTGGTGGTGGTACATTTGGTGCTCCTGGCGCAGCCATGGAAGCTAGCCGTGCTAAACAAGCCGCTACTCAAGAACTTGCACAACGTCAGATGTTAGAGCAGCAAGAAGCTGAAAGACTGCGTCAAGAAAAAGAACAAGCTGACCAACAAGAACTTGCACGTCAACAACAAGCTACTGGTGATTTGTTTGGGCAAGAAGTACCACAAGGTCCTGGCATCCCATCTAGGACTGCAGCTGAAAAAGAACTTGCCACTGCTACTCCTAAGCAAAATGAACTACTAGATTTAATTGCTGCATTTGAGAACACAACTTCTCCTGTTGCAAGGGAAGCTATTGGTAAAGAAATTTTAAGATTACAAGCTGAAGGTAAGTTAGCCGAAACTTCCCATGAGAAGCAGATGCTTCTGGACTTCCTCGGCCCTATGATTGGGTACAATCCTAATATACCTTCATCTAGAACTGCCACTGCTGATAATGCGCCGATTACTGTAGACCGACAAGGTGTCGCAGTAACACCAGATCAACGTGCTTTAGGAGACTTAGTAAAGTATTCACAAGAAGAAGCACGTTTTAGACAGGCGGCTACTCCAATAAAAGAAACAGACTTAAACGATACACAAGACATGTTTGCCGCAGAAAAAGGCATCATGGAGTCTGAACAGTTAGCTGGCATCCCAAACCAACCAGCAACAGTTGACCAAGCATTGGCTGGTCCTGCGCAAGCTGCGCCTGAGTTTAAAACTGTTATTGATGCCCCTTCTTTACAGGGAACTGGTCTCAGACCTCAATCTGGTTTCTTTAAAAAACTTCTTAACAAAGACATGGCTGATCCTGTTGACCAGGCAGCCGTACGAGACATACTTGTACAAGTTAGACAAAATCCAAACATTGCCGATTCGACAAAACAAGCCATTGAAAGCCTAGCCCTACAAGCCTTTGCTGCATTAGGTCAGCAAACTAATATGGTTGGACCACGTGGCGGTATAAGGAGAGACGTAAATTATGGAAGCACTAAATTTGGATCACCTGCAGTTACAACAGATAGAACAGGCGTTCAAGTTCCTAATGAACAGATACCACAGTCTACCCAAGGAGCTGGAGACGTTGAGCAACAGGGATTGGGATCAGCTGGAAGCACTGCTAGCGATGTTGGAGTCGGAGAAGCAGTTCAGCCAGATACATTAAGCCAAGAGGAACAAGATGCGATACAAGCTGAACTGGCTGCAACGCAAGTGGAAGGAGAGCCTACAGTTGAGGAAAGCCCTGCTGTTGGAGGTATTGAAGGAACTAATCAAGCGGCTGATTTGGCACAGTCTGAATCTACTGCTGAAGCTCCCGTTGCCGAAGAAGTGGCACCAGAAGTTGTTCCTAAAGCTGCTAAGCGTGTACTAACTAAGCCAGAAAGAAAGTTCTTAGAAGACCACGTACTAAACCTTAAAGCCGAAAGAAACTACGTAAAAGACCCAGAGGCTAGAGCAGCTATTGATGCTGAAATCGCCGCTACTGAAGCCCAGCTTAAAGAAGGGAAAGCTCAAGTCGGTCAAGGCGCAGGTTCGTTCCAAGGCGATGTAACTAAGCTAGCTAAAGATTTACGTGCTGCCTTAGATAAGATGGGGCTTAGTTCTATTGGTTTGAAGCTAGAGAAAGCGTTGACTACTGCAGGGGGCGATAACGCTCAAGGTATGTATGCTAACAAGTTAATACAAATTGCTTTAAATGCTGCAGATGCTATGCACACATTAAGCCATGAGGCACTACACGCTATGCGTGAGATGGGGTTATTTACTCCTGCTGAATGGAACATGTTAAGTAACATGGCTAGAAGTAATTGGCTCCAAAAATATAACATTGAAGCTAGGTACCCTAACCTAACCAAAGAAGAACAGATTGAAGAAGCTATTGCTGAAGCATTTGCAGACTTCCAAAAGCAATCTCCAAAAACTCAATCAATCATGGAAAAAGCATTAACTGCTTTAAGAAAGATTGGAAATTGGTTAAAAGGTTATGGGTACATAGAGGCTGAGCAGCTATTCAAAGATGCTGCTAGTGGGCAGTTAGCTAAAAACCGTGCAGATGTTGTGGCTCGTTTTGACCAGTACCTAGACTCAACAAATAAAGATCCTAAATATCAAGTAGCTGCCGCTCAAGAAGTATGGTACGGCATAGACAAAATGATACGGGATTTGCCTATTTTTAATAACAGTCAAAAAGCCACCATATCTAATGCCGTAGACCGCACT
>JAUKPS010173285.1:0-12061 GCA_032273165.1 Chlorellidium tetrabotrys | reverse complement strand
CTTGTAACGGTCCTGATAATTATTTGTCTGGTCAAATATTTTGTCATTATGTAAGAAAAAATGGACCGTATGCAGAATGGGCAGGAGATAAAAGATGGAATGGAAACATTCCTTATGATAGAACAAGACAATTTATATTGGAAAATAAATGACATTTAAATTTAACAATCAAAATAACGAAAAAAAAATACAACCACCGTTATATGACATTGTAATCCAGCCTAATTTATTTAATGATGAACAAATAAAAGACATTATAAAATATGGCGATTCTTTAAACCCAACACAAGCACAAGTAGGAGATGGTAAAAATGGTGTAGTTGATCATTATGCTCGTAGGTGCGGAGTTTCATGGTTTATGCCTGATGAAATGCCAAAAGAATTAATAGATTATATGAGCCAAAATATTAATTCTATAAACAAACAGCACTATGAATTTGACATTGTTGGCACAGAGGCTTATCAATATACTGTTTACGAGGAATCAAATGCAGGTGAATATAAATGGCATATAGATACGGCAAGAATAGATGACAATGTAAGAAAATTATCAATGAGTATTTTATTGTCCGACCCTTCTGAATTTGAAGGTGGAAAACTTTTATTGAATTATCAAGGAAATATTATTGTTGCAGAAGAAAGAAAAGGTAGAGCAATATATTTTCCTTCTTGGACGCCACATTGCGTGACACCAGTAATAAAAGGCATAAGAAAAAGTTTAGTTATATGGTCACATGGACCTAAATTTAAGTAAAAAAAGAAGCAAAACAAAACAAGACATGATGCGTGGCTCTGTAAGGGTATAGGGCTATTAACCGAGTTAAGGAGCAGTCATGGCAGTATTTAACAAAAACACATTAACGCAAGTCAGCGGATTTGATAATCCAATTATCGCAGGTGAATTAGTATGGGAACAAAGTACATTTTGGAATCTTGCTCTCAAAGATGAGGCAACTTTGCCAGTCGATTTAACTGGCGCAACTATAGACGCACAAATTATTCGTAGATTGCTAACAAACGTAAAAGATACCCGCAATGGATTGTCTTTTGACATTAGCGATTTTCCTACTACAGTATCTCCCATTCCATTAACTATAGTTAATCGTGACAATGCTTTAGGCAAATTTACTTTAGTTATTGACGATTCATCATGGGGCTTAATTGATACAGATGGAGAAATGGCAATTGATTCAGTCAATGGCGCAGGTTTTTCTGGTCGTATCAAAATAAGTTTTCCTGCTAGTGGCAGCACACCCGCACAAGACAACATTATTTTCCTTTTATTCCTAGTTCGTTCCGATGCAATCGTAAAGGAATAAACTATGGCAAACATAACTGTACAAACTGTACCTTCCAGTACAGAGGTTACTGTAGTTGATGGAAATAATATTTCTGTCAATGTACAGAGTGGCAATGAAATTACATTGCAGGTTACTTCTACTCCTTTACAAACAATTCAAATTGATAGAGGCATAGTAGGTTCACAAGGACCGACTGGACCAACAGGTTCAGCAGGAACAACTGGACCGACAGGCGCAACTGGTCCGACAGGAGCAGCATCAACTGAAGTTGGTCCTACAGGAGCAACAGGTGCTACTGGTCCAACTGGTCATCAAGGCGATTTGGGTCCTACTGGTCCACAAGGTGTACAGGGTATTCAAGGTATAGCAGGTGAATTAGGACCAACTGGTCCACAAGGATTGCAAGGACCACAAGGACCAATTGGTCCTACAGGTGCTATTGGACCGACAGGTGATTTTGGTCCAACAGGTTCAACTGGTCCTACAGGCACGCAAGGTGAACATGGACCAACAGGTGCGCAAGGTGTACAAGGTGTGCAAGGTGTACAAGGCGATGTAGGTCCAACTGGTCCTACAGGATCGCAAGGTATTCAAGGCGAGATTGGACCGACAGGTGCAACTGGACCTACAGGCATACAAGGTGAAGTTGGTCCAACTGGACCGACAGGACAACAAGGTACGCAAGGTGTAGCAGGACCAACTGGCTCACAAGGCATTCAGGGTGAACAAGGCATACAAGGTGCAGTAGGACCAACAGGCGCACAAGGAAATACTGGTGCAACAGGCGCAACTGGACCAACAGGTAGTCAAGGTAACATCGGACCAACTGGTTCACAAGGAGAAGTTGGACCTACAGGACCTACAGGCAATCAAGGCGATCAAGGCAATGTTGGACCTACTGGTCCGCAAGGTGTGCAAGGCATACAAGGTGAGCAAGGAAACATTGGCGCAACTGGACCTACTGGCTCACAAGGCAATCAAGGTATTCAAGGTAATGTTGGACCAACTGGTGCTATAGGACCAACTGGACCTCAAGGTGTGCAAGGCGAACAAGGCATACAAGGCAACATTGGACCAACAGGTGCGCAGGGTGAAATAGGAAATACTGGACCGACAGGACCGACAGGCACTACTGGAGATATTGGACCAACTGGACCTACTGGTGCGCAAGGTGCTGATGGACAATCATCTAGTTTTTATCAATATCAAGCAGACGCAAATCAATATAGCGGCACACCTAATAATGGGCATTTGTATTGGAACAATGCTACACAAATTTCTGCAACTGAAATTATTTTTAGCCATTTAACATCTAACAATATTGACGTAGATTTATTTTTAGGAATTTTAAAAACTGGCGATACAGTAATTTTGCAAGATGCAAATAATTCCAATAATTATCAAAAATGGATTTTATCTGCTAATCCAACTACTGTTCCTAATGTATCTGTAACCTATTCAGTAACTTTAGATTCATCCGCAGGTACAGGTACTACTGGTTTTGCAAACAATCATCAATTGATTGTGGTGTTGCAATCTGTAGGTGTAACAGGTCCAACTGGACCTACTGGTGCTACTGGACCAACTGGTGCTGATTCAACTGTAGCAGGTCCAACAGGCGCAATTGGACCAACAGGACCAACAGGAGCGCAAGGCGATATAGGTCCAACAGGTTCTCAAGGTGTTCAAGGAATACAAGGTGAACAAGGTTTAGTTGGACCAACTGGCAGTCAAGGCAATACTGGACCTACTGGTCCTACTGGTTCAGCAGGAACAACAGGAAGCATTGGACCAACTGGACCGCAAGGCATTCAAGGTATTCAAGGAGAGCAAGGCATAGCAGGACCAACTGGTCCAACAGGCAGTCAAGGTGAACAAGGTATTGCCGGACCAACAGGAACAACAGGAGCAACTGGTCCTACTGGCTCACAAGGCGAAATAGGAAATGCAGGTCCTACTGGTCCGACAGGTACACAAGGTGCAGTAGGTCCGACTGGTCCACAAGGCATACAAGGCGAACAAGGAATACAAGGTAATGTAGGTGCTACTGGACCAACTGGCGCAAATGGTAGTGCAGGTTCAACTGGTCCTACTGGACCAACAGGAGCAGACTCTACAGTAGCCGGACCAACTGGTCCAAATGGCGCAGTAGGTCCAACAGGCGCACAAGGTACAGAAGGCATTGCAGGTGCAACTGGACCACAAGGTGTTCAAGGCATACAGGGTGATGCAGGACCAACAGGACCTACAGGTACACAAGGACCAAACGGACCAACTGGACCAACAGGCACTATAGGCGCAAACGGTCCTACTGGACCAACAGGTACACAAGGCATTCAAGGAGTACAAGGACCTACTGGTCCAACTGGCTCACAAGGTGTGCAAGGTATTCAAGGTGTACAAGGTATAGATGGACCTACTGGTCCGGCAGGTAGTGTAGGACCAACTGGACCAACAGGTGCAGCATCAACAGTTGCAGGACCTACTGGACCTACTGGATCAAATGGAGCAAATGGACCAACTGGTCCTACGGGTGCGGGATTTTCTTTTGCTACATGGACTATAGTTGAAACTGCGGGTGTTTTATATTTTAAATCTAGTGGAGTGAATAAATTTGCCATTGATGCGTCTGGCAATATTACAGCCGTTTCCAATGTCACAGCATACGGAACATTATAAGGACAAGACATGAAAATAGCGGTATATGCAATAAGTAAGAATGAAGAAAAGTTTGTAGAAAGATTTTGTAATTCAGCCAAAGATGCAGACATGATTTTAATTGCCGACACAGGCTCTACTGATAACACAGTAGAGTTGGCAATTAATCATGGCGCAACTGTACACAATATATGTATTGCTCCTTGGCGATTTGATAAGGCAAGAGATACAGCATTGGCATTAATTCCTGCCGATTATGATGTGTGTATTAGTCTTGATTTAGATGAAGAATTGCAAGAAGGTTGGCGAGAAGAAATAGAAAGAGTATGGTTAGAAGGTACAACTAGACTGCGATATAAATTTGATTGGGGCGCAGGTATAGCGTTTTACTATGAAAAAATACATCATCGTAAAGGCTACCATTGGCATCATCCTTGCCATGAATATCCTGTGCCTGATAAACGTACTAAGGAAGAATGGGCTTATACAGATAAATTGTTAGTAGTGCATAAGCCAGACCCTACTAAAAGCAGAGGTCAATACATGGACTTGTTACAACTAGCAGTTGATGAGGACCCTGATTGCCCTCGTAATGCGTTTTACTATGCAAGAGAATTGACGTTTAACAAGAGATGGAAGGAAGCAGTTGAGGCATTAAATAAATATTTAGATATGCCACAGGCTACATGGGCAAATGAAAGATGTTATGCAATGCGATTGCTTAGTCAATCATACGAGGAATTAGGATGGGATGGATTATCATGGGCAAGAAAGGCTTGTGCCGAAGCACCTAACACTAGAGAGCCTTGGACTGATTTAGCCATGCTTTGTTATAGACGTAATTTGTGGGCAGAATGTTTTGCCGCAGCCAGTAATGCTTTATCAATTAAAGATAAAGAGGCAGTATATACAATGGACCCTAAAGTATGGGGCGCATTGCCGCATGACTTAATGGCACTAGCAGCGCATCATTTAGGAATGCGTGAAGTTGCAATTAAGCATGGTAAATTAGCATTGGAACATGAGCCGCACAATGCAAGACTAAAAGCGAATTTAGAACATTACGAATTTCAGGTGAATTAAATGGAATGGCAAACTATGATCAACTTAATTGGCGGTGCAGTCTTGGCTATTACAGGATGGTTTGCCAGACAAATCTGGGATAGTGTGCAAGATTTAAAGAATGACATACATCAAATAGAAGTTGACTTGCCTACATACTATGTAAAAAGAACAGATATTGATTCACGTTTTGATAAATTAGAAAACATTTTAGAAAGAATCTTTGATAGATTAGAGCAGAAAGCAGACAAGACACCATAGCATCTAAGGAACAAAGATGGTGACATATGATCGAATTAGCGGCAGTAGGTTTAGCGATACAAGGCGCAAAACTAGCAATAGAAGGTATTAAACAAACGGCAGAATTAATGCGTGGCACATTTGATGAAATAAACAAGTGTGTAGATTCAGGCAAAGAATTATCCGCATCTATGAAGCCTATAACTAAATTTTTTAGTTTGGCAGGAACATACGAATTAAACAAAACTAAATTAGAAGAAGCCAAAAATACGCAAGACATTGCAATAGAGCAAGGCATGACAATAGAGAATCCTATTAGTGATGCCGAATATGTGATGGAGATGATGGCTATAGATAGAGAGATAAAACAATATTATGATCAAATAAAGCATCATTTTATTTATACATTTGATGAGGCAGGACTTTGGGATGAATTTTGGTCACGTTTGAGCAAATTACGCAATGACCGAGAGGAAAAAAAAGAAGCAAAACGAAGGGCAGAAACAGAAAAAAAATTAGCGATTGCTGCGGAAAAGATGAAGGCAAAGCGCAAACGGCAAAAGATTATTGATTTTTGTTATACGGTTACAGGCGCAATAGTTATTGTTGCTATTTTGTATGGTTTTATTCTTTCAATGATTTGGATAATTGATCAAGGGGGTTATTAATGTTGCCATTACTCGTTCCTATATTGTCGCAACTTGCAGGAGCAGGTATGCAAAAGGTAGTTGATTCTGTATTGGATAAAGGTGTTGCTCATGTAGAGGATAAACTAGGCATTACATTAACACCTGATGCAGACGGTAAACTATCAGAAGAAAAATTATCCTCGCTAAAAGAAGCCGCAATGAAACATGAAGAATTTATGTTTGAGCAAGAGGTTAAAGATAGAGGTGATGCAAGAGCAATGCACCTAGAAATTGCTACAAATCCAACAGTACATATTGTTGAAAAACTTGTTATGCCTATTCTTGCTTTGGGTATTGTTGGTATAGCATTTGCATTAGTAGGCATACTAATGTTTATCAACATTCCCGATTCACAGGAAAACATTGTTATCTATGCTTTAGGTTTTCTTACTAGTGCTGCAACTCAGGTGATAAGTTTTTATTTTGGTTCGTCACAAGGTAGCAAAGACAAGGCAGATTTATTGGCGAGTAAGAAATGAATCTAAGCGAAAACTTTACCTTAGAGGAAATGATTGCAAGCGAGAGTGCAACAAGGCATGGCATTGACAATACACCAGACAATGATGCCTTGATGAATCTGCGCAGACTTGCATTGATGCTAGAGGAAGTGCGTAAGGTTTTAGATAAACCTATACATATAAATTCTGCATTTAGAAATGTTGCTACTAATAAAAAAGTGGGTGGAAAATCTACTTCACAACATTGCAAAGGGGCTGCCGCAGACCTCAAAGTAAAAGGCATGACACCTGATCAAGTAGTGCGAGCAATCATTAAATCTGGCATACAATATGATCAAGTGATAAGAGAGTTTGATTCATGGACTCACCTAAGCATACCTAATACAAAAGATGCAAAGCCTAGATTGCAAGCATTGATCATAGACAAAAAAGGTTCTCGCCCATTTTCATAAGTTGTTTTTCTTTTCTTGTTAGTATTTGTTTTTTTGTTGGCTCTTGTTTAACTTTGCCTTTGAAGAATAACAATTCATCGGCAATAGGTTCATCAAATTTCTTGGCTACATTTACTGGATGCAAGCAGTATTTCTCCCCTAAATATTCTATTGCTTGCTCCAATTTTTTTCTATTTAACGATTGAATAAAATCATAAATAGAATCAAACTTACCTGCCGCAATCATTTGGCTAATAAGGTTCTGATCGTTCTGGCTCATAGTGATTTTCCTTTCCCAAAATGGAATTGGTTAACTCTAATAAATCTTCCTCACTTACTTTATAGTGCCTTGCAAATGCTTTTTTACCCATGCCATGCACACCTTTGTTTCCTCTATGATGTTCAGGGCATAACCCGATTACGGGTGCAGTATCACGTTTAGTGCCGTACCTTCTAATGTGATGAATCTCACAAGGAGTACCACGATATCCAAGATGCAAGCATAAAACACAGCCCAAATTAGCAATCGTTTCATAATGTTTTTTGTGATTCATTTATAGGTGTTAAAAATTTTTGCGGCAAGGAATAGAAAGGTCCATTGCCTACATCAAAAATATTATCATCCTTTAAAAAAGTTACTCGGTCAACCCACCCAATAATATTTACGAAGTCATCATATATCTCCGTAAGAATAAAAGTATCGGCAGGTTTTTTAACAGACCATTCGGTAGCATTTAAAGGTCCACCTGTAGTTCTAGTAGATTTAACATCTATTTTTAATCCATTTGTGCGTACAAAATCAGCACCAAATTTTCTGTAGTCACAATTTAAATCAAAGAATAAATTATAATGTTTACCTACTGCATATTCTCCATAGACACCATCTAAACAAATTTGCCAAGGACTTCTACTTGTGTCCTGTTTCATTTCTTTTCCTTTGCTGCTTGTTTCAATGTAACGTCTAGTGGCAACATAATCTAAAATCTGCAACTCAGTTTTAGTAAATAAAATTGTGATCATGTTGTAGCCTTTCCTTCTGCTCTAGCAGTTGATTCAAGACTGCGCCATACTTCTATCTTGGCTTCAGCACCTACCATTAACCATCGCAATCTTTCCGCTTCAAAGATTGCTTCCTCTAATGCTTTCAAATGTTTTTTATATTCAGGATGAGCATAGGCAAATGCCTCTCTTGCTGCAATAGTTGTTTCAGTACAATCAAACATTAAGGTAGCCTTAATAGTTTTTCTGTACTCAGTCATGTATATAACATTTGCTTTAGCGGCTGCATAAACAGGAGCATTATCACGTATAAAGTCTAATGCTTTAAATGGGGATATATCTTGTTCTGTCACGTTTTCTTCCTTTACTCTTATATATACTTTCTGTCTTATGTTCGGCACATTGTTTGCACCTAAACCCTCTGTATCTTGCTTGCTTTTGTACTCCTCCTTCTATAGGTCTATGTGATTGACAAGTTGTGCAAAATTTAGTTTCCATTTTTTCGTTTAAACTTTTCGTAAGATAATTCTAGGCATCGAGTTAAATCTAAATCTAGTATAGCGGCAGCGCAAATCATTCCTATTAACGCATCACCAAAACCCAGTTTCATTGCGTGTTCATCCATATTGTTTATTGCTCCTTGCATAGTACCTAGTGCAAGAACAGATTTTAAAATATGCGATTGTGCATCACCATCTAGTAGATTCTTGTTCTCTGCTATTCTTATTACGTCCATCTCTATCATGTTCCATGTCATAATCATCTCCAAAAAATGCTACAAAAAATCCAATAAAAATTGCTGCTACTAATGCTATGCCAATTAAAATTCCTGATAACAATAAAATACCAGTTAAGTATGTCATAAACTATCATCCTCACTTGGAATGGTTTTCAACTTTAACTCAGACAACACCTGTTTCAAACGGTCTTTATTTCGTGCAATTTCTTCAGGCGACATGGAATGTCCAAGAGCATTTACAGGAATCGGCTTATAAGATTGCCGCAACAACTCACAAAATTGTGGGAGAGAAGGAGGGTCATGAGGTAAATATTGAAGTGCCTTCTTTATCGTTTCAGGCTGCTCTGCATACCCTGCCAACTTCCTAGACCATTCATTCATTGCATTAACTACACCTGCATCACTTCCATCAGGAAGTATCTGTCCTGTTTTCCACATATTTAAAAATCTTGTGCCGTAATGTCCTTGCATAGTGGCAAAGATTCTTTGTATCCATCCATCAGGTAATTGTTTTAACATCTAGCAATGTCCTTTCATCGCCAAAAATTGATCGTGCTGCGGCTAGGTTATTATGCTGCGGAGTTTTTGCATGATTCAAAACCCATTCCGCTTTGAATCCACCCCATCCTCTTTCACAACATATTCGAATAGTTTGTTCTAAACTTAATCCTGCTTTGTTACCTTCTTTTGTGATGCCATTAATTGCAGTTTGAGTTATTGGAAGTTTTTTGGCTTTACGTAGTATTACAAAATCATTCCATAAAGACTCATCAACTCCGCTAGGAGTATCTATCTTTGATTTATGATTCTTGATTAATGATTTATGATTAATGATTGGTTGAACATCCGTTAAACGGTCGTTTAATCTACGTTCAGCCGATGCCTTACCTGCTTTTGATGCTTGCTCTTGCTTTGAATGATAGCGAGCAATCTCCTGCTCACATCTATGGTGTACCCATAGTTTATCGCCAAGACATTCAAAAAATTCTGTAAGAATAAAACATCCTAAGTCTTTAGGAATGCGACATTTGCGGAAAACCTTATCAAGATTTTCTATCTCTATAGGCTTTTCTGAATCGTAGTAATAGAAAATCAAACGAAAATATGCGGCTTCTTCCTCGAGGCTGAGATGCGCAGTATTGGCAATCCATTCTTTAATTTCAAATTGAAAGTAGTGCATTATCGACCCTTGTATTATTTTATTGTTTGCCAATTATTGCTTGTAATACTACTGGCTGCAATCAATATTTCCAATTGTAACGAAGCATTCTCCACCCTTCTTTAGTTCCTTACGAACAATAGTCAATTGATCAATCTGAGAATCATCATCAAAAACCCCTGCTTGGCATAAAGAATCTAACAAACTCTTTACGCAATTATCTATATCCCGTAAGCGTTTATCAGGCGGGAATAAATAGATTGTTACAAACAATCTTGCGTTACCAAATCCTGAATGATTTGTCAAACAATATGCCGCAGCAGCAAATTGTTTAAAAGCGACCGCTTTCTTTGTAAGAAACCTTCTTGAGCCTTGAAAGCCCCAATATGTATTTACTGAGGGAGGATAAGGTAAACGCAACTCTAAAATTTTTGTTTGCATGGTCGTGGAAATAATACATAATCATACTTCTAGCATTTTGCTAGGATTTAAATAGGATAAGACATGAAAACTTCAGAATCAATAAAGCATATTGCTCCCGCCTTAGTTGCTGCTCAAAAAGAAATTACATTTGCATCAAAAGATTCAAGAAACCCGCATTTTGGAAATAGATATGCAGGACTTCCTGCCGTAATAGATGCAATCAAAGAACATTTGAATCGGAATAATATTGTATTCATTCAAAGTGCATCTCCTAGTGAGGATGGAAAACTACATTTGACGACTCGTTTGCTGCATCACACAGGCGAATGGATTGAGGATACTGCCGTTTGTGCAATGCCTAAACAAGATGCTCAAGGCTTTGGCAGTTGCATGACCTATTTGCGCAGATACACCCTAGCAAGTTTTTGCGGGCTTTATCAAGAGGATGACGATGGTGAAGCAGCAAAGGCAACAAAGGCGCAACCTAAAATAGACCCTGTAGAGTTGATTAAACAAATAGAAGGAACAAATTCTATTGATGAATTAAGAAAAGTTTATACGGAACTATATCAGGTATGCAGTAATGACAAAACGGCAATGAAAGTGCTAGAGGCTGCAAAGGATAAGCGCAAGGCAGAATTAGAGGTAAACAATGCTTAAAAAAGAAGCAAAACAAAGAAAGGCAAATCATGATTGATACAAGACAACTAGAGCAAGGCTCGCCTGAGTGGAAATTGGCACGATTAGGTCACGTTTCAGCAAGTGGCATTTCCGATGTAATGTCAAAGATTAAAACAGGTGAATCAGCAACTCGCAGAAAATATAAGATTAGATTAGTAGCCGAAAGGTTAACTAATAAGCCGCAAGAATCATTCACTAATGCAGCAATGGAGTGGGGAGTTGAAACAGAGCCACAAGCAAGAATGGCATATGAAGTTTCACGTGGAACTTTTGTAGAGAAAACTGGCTTCTGGGTTCACCCTAGAATTAAATATGTAGGTGCATCACCTGATGGATTAGTAGGCGAGGATGGATTAATAGAAATTAAATGTCCTAACACTACAACTCATCTTGAATACATTTGGAACAATGAAGTGCCTTCAGAGTATTTAAAACAAATGCAAATGCAAATGTGGATAACAGGTAGGCAATGGTGTGACTTTGTAAGTTTTGACCCTAGACTGCCTGAAAAAAATCAGTTGTTTGTTATTAGATGCCATAGAGATGACCCTTTGATTTCTCAAATAGAGAATGAAGTATTAGGGTTTTTAAAAGAGATTGAATTAATTTTAGAAAGATTAGGAGCAAACAATGAATGATTTAAACCTTTGTCAATTCATAGGTCGTTTAGGTAAAGATGTTGAGATTAGATATGGCTCACAAGGTGATGCAGTTGCCACATTTTCAATTGCTTGCAGTTGGAAAACAAAGACAAAGGAAGGCGCAGAGTGGATAAACGTCACAGCATTTGGCAAACTTGGCGAGATATGCGCACAATATTTGAAGAAAGGTTCACAGGTTTACATAGCAGGAAGGATGCGTACTGAAAAGTACACAGGCAAAGACGGCATAGAAAAGTATGGCACTAAAGTCATTGCAGATTCTATGCAAATGCTAGGCAGTAAAACAAAAGACAATCAAACAAAAGATGAATCACAAGAACAAGGCGCAAAGAATTTTGACCCTGATATGCCTGATGATGATATTCCTTTTTGATTGATTTACTGCTATATTAAAATCTCCTCTGTTACTTTATGAGGGGATACGTGTTAGTCCGCAAGGACTCGGAGTTATGACCCGCCTTTCAGACGTATTCCCTCACCCTTTTCCCTACCCCCAAACTGCTCCTGCATTGCCAGTTTTCACAAAATTTTGTGCAAAACCCGCATAAACACTCGGTTC
>JAUKPS010173174.1:0-12072 GCA_032273165.1 Chlorellidium tetrabotrys | reverse complement strand
TTGGGGATAGCCTTTGGCTCCATCAATTCAGGCCTTCCTAAGGATATCGTTCAGCAGATCGTGAACGCTGAAAAGATTCCTATTCAAGCGATGGAAGCGCGCAAAGCCAAGGTTGCAAACAAGCAGGCCCTTGTTGGTGAATTAACCAAACTCGTAGAAGGCATGCGCGGGGAAATTCTTAAAAATAAAGGCGTGCGTTCACTTCGTGAACTGAAGGTTAATGGCGGCGCTGAAAACGTAGCCATCACCGCAGACAAGAACATCGCAGAGCCAGGTAAGTACCAGCTCGAAGTTATGTCGCTCGCGCAAAAATCATCTGCTATTACCAACGGTGTTGAGGACAAAGATAAAACTCATATCGGCGTAGGTTACCTACGCGCCGTGATGCCAGACGGAGAAGAAAAAGAAATCTACATCGATCAAGAAAACGCCACGCTCACCGGTGTAGCGAAACTCATCAACGCTCAGTCAGACCAACTCGGCATGCGAGCCAACGTCATCAACGACGGCTCTGGCTCAGACGAGCCGTGGAAGATGGTTATATCTATGTCAGAGACCGGGGACGGTGCAAGAGCCGAGTTTCCCTACCTCTACCTCGTAGATGGCGAAGTCGATCTTTTTCTTGAAGGCGAACGACCGGCCCAAGATGCAAAAGTAAAACTAGACGGGTTCGAGGTCCAGGTTCCTTCCAACAAAGTCACCGACCTTATTCCCGGTGTGACGATTGACCTCAAGAAAGCTAAGCCAGGCGAAGAAATCAGCTTCGAAGTAACCGAGGACATCCAAGCCGTCGGTACGAAAATCACCTCGCTCGTCGACAACATAAACAATGTTTTAAAGTTCATCAAAGAACAAAACACTTTGAGTGAGAAGTCAGACACCTCGTCTACCCTGGGCGGTGATCTGACCTTGCAAACGATCGAATCCCGTTTGCGCTCTACTATCTTTACTCCGATCCAGACTGAGAAGGGTCCGATGCGCATTGGTGACCTTGGGATCACCTATCAACGTGAAGGCTTCTTGAAGTTCGATCAGGCCAAGTTCGAGTCGGTGCTGGCTGCTGACTATAAGCGCGTGGCCCAGGTTCTTACCGGAATCTACGGCCCGACCGGTAAGACGGACGGGTTCATTGATAACCTCGAAAAGACATCCCTGCAGCTTTTGGCCCAGCCCACCGGTGCCCTGGTGACTCGTTCACGTGGTCTCAAAAGCAACATTGACCAAATTGATCGGCAGATTGCTACTCGTCAGCGAATGATTGATCAAAAAGAAGAGATTCTTAAAGCACGTTTCGCGCGCTTAGAAGAAACCATCTCCAAGATCCGCGGTCAGGGGGCAGGGCTTGCCGGCATGGCCCAGATGGGGAACCCAGTGCAACAATTAGGATGAAGCTGTCTCCAGTAGGGGCAGTACATGAGGAGTAAACGATGAGTTACGGTCTTGGGCAATATAAGAAAACCTCTGTTGAAACCGCGAGTCGCGAACAGATTCTTTTGATGCTCTACCAAGCTGCGATCAAAAACTGCAAGAAGGCCATTGAGTCTATCGAGCAGAAGAACATCGCGAAGAAAGGTGAGTACATCGGCAAGATGCAAGACATCATTGTCGAACTTTCCAACAGCCTCGACTTTGAAGTCGGCGGTGACGTCGCGAAAGAACTCGACTCTCTCTATGACTACTTGATGTATTCAAGCACGCAGGCAAACATCAAGATCGACAAGCAACCTCTCGAAGCCTGTCTCAAAGTGCTCAACACTTTGTATGAAGGCTGGACCGAGGCGATTAAGAGCTTGAAGACGACACCAGCTAAGCCAACGCTCGTGAAAGCCGCCAATGAGTGAAAAAAAGCTCGAGACCAGCCATCTCACCTGGCGAGTTCTCCGTATTACCGAAAAAGCCATCACGCTTTTAGACTCCGGACGTCTTGATGATGCTTTGGCGTTGATCGACAACCGTGAGCGGGCCCTGAATCTACTTGCTACTCGCGCGGACATCACCGCGGCCGACGCTACCATTCTCAATGAGGTCGATAAGCTTAACGAAAGGCTTCTGGCGAAGTTTGTTGAAGCTCGCGAACAGCTCAAGAGAGACATCTCAACACAGCACACGCAAGGCCAAGCTCATCGCGCTTACCATCCCAATCAGGTCAAGTAAGCCGAAAATTTGACAGGT
Source organism: Chlorellidium tetrabotrys (assembly GCA_032273165.1). NCBI lineage: Eukaryota > Xanthophyceae > Mischococcales > Botryochloridaceae > Chlorellidium > Chlorellidium tetrabotrys. The sequence continues at coordinate 9,900 of JAUKPS010173174.1, read as the reverse complement.
TCAGAGACGACATGAGCAAATAGGGGAGCCCAAACTAAAATCCTTAAGGAAGAGGATTTCCATGGATTCCCCTATACAACTGACGTTGACTGAATCGAAGAGCAAGGACCTTGTTCCCATTCTCAACGGTAAGCCTCTCCATTCACTCCACAATCCCTTACGTGAAGCCGAAGTATTCGCCAGTAATCATCTCGCACAACTTTCACAGCGTCCCTACGTGCTCGTCTTAGGACTGGGCTTTGGGTATCACCTGGAAGAGATGGCCAAGATTCTACGCCTTCGTCATAAAGAAGGTCGCATCGTAGTGATTGAACCGTGCAAAGAACTCTATCGACTCTGGAGCAGCTACCGTCCGAATAAAGGGAATGTAGAAGTGTTCTGTGCTCCAACGGCACAAGAACTCTACAGCGACCGCGCGCTCTGTCAGTTTTTGCTTCTGAAGCCTGTGGTGATTATTCATGGCCCATCATTCGAAATGGCTAAGCCGTACTATCAGGACTTTTTACAAAAACGTGCAGCTGCGTCTCTTTCGGAATGGCGTACATCAAGCTCATGGTGGAATGACTGGGCCCAAGGCCAAGTGAACACTCGCCCAGAAGAACTTTTAGAAACACACGTCCCTCAGGCAGCCTGGCTTCGCGCCTTTTGGGAGATCAAACATGCTGAATAATACTCGCTATCTTCACATCATGCTGAGCGCTGATGCAGCGACACGAATGTCTGTTCTCAGCCAACATTTGTTAAAGAGAAAATACCCCGGCGAACATGTTGCCTTGGTTAGACAGGAAGATGTCGAACAGATCCGTGCGCTTGATCTCTTTCAAGAAATTCATGCTCTCGATTGCACCTATTTGCAAAAAGCTGCTTTCTCTCCTCTTTTGGGAGATGCCACCGCTTTTAATGTTCTCTGGGAATGCGTTTATCCGTTGACCCAAAGCAATTGGGCGCGTGTGTTCAATATGGGTGGATCGCAGATTGAGACAGCCGTAGTCTCATTGTTTAATCCCTCAACTGTTATTGGCGCCGTTCAGCATAGTGGACAAACGATTTGCCAAGATTCTCCTCTCAAACTCTCAAAACTCCTCTGTGACTGGAAGATGTCTCACCCAGTGATCATGGGGGCACTCCACAGAAAATCGCTGCAGCAACTTGATTTTGCCGGCATCGAAAAAGCTATCCATCAAGTTGGCGAGATTAAATCTCAGAAAATGGCTAACCCACTCAAGTCCGTGATCGTGGGAATTCAACTGCAAGACTTTTCTCAGGTTCAAGAATCTACCTTGGAATTTTTAGCTCAAATTTTTACTCTCGTAGCTTTGGATGCGACGACACGTAATGGTCTTTCAGCATTAAATATCAATGCGCTTGATTGGAGCGACAAGCTCACGGAAGACTCTCTATTCCTCGATCTTATCGTCCAGGATTCCACTCAGGGTGAAGACTTCTGGCAACAGACTATCGACATTCGCGACAAAAGCTCTGACGAATTGACCGATCGTTTAGCGGAAATTTTGCCAACCAACTTAACTAAGTGGTCATGCCTCTCTTTCCTCTTCGACTACCTCGGACAACCCAAGCTCGCCTTGCAGTCAGAAAAAATTCTCACTCGCTATGATCGTCAAGCTCTTCAGCCTTTCCTCTACCAAGAAGTTCTTAACCTGAAGGACTTTGCAAAAATCATGTTGGAAGGACTGCGCAAGCAGGGAACGGGCCACCACAGCCTTTTACAGGACTACTGGACCACTCACCCGGCCGTCTTGAGTTTTGTATCAGCGATTGAATTATCTCTCTCGCCTTCGCTTGTTCCCATGTTCCGCAATGACCAAGATGTTATTCTGGTGAAAAACCGTTTGCGTCTTTTGAATGGATTCTATGAACGAATTCATAAAGCCTGTACGCTAGATATTCCAAAAACAGACCTGGCGTTAACTTTATGAGCCTTCACGTTCTTGTCACATGTCCGGCTCAAGAAAAGCTCTTCACCGATCTGACGGCGAGTGCTTGTTTTGTGCGTGGTCAGCATCCGGATCTCACGATGGATGTTTTTGTCGACAAGGCCGTTATTCCTCACTGGTGGTCAACACCTGGTGAATGGTTTCAACTCAAGCACTCCATTCCAGAATGCGTGGGTCCATACGCTCTCGTTATTCAAACAACTCCGAATGAAGACCTGGCCCGTGATCTTCTTGCCGTTGATGCCGAAAATAGGGCAGGGGTGGTGGCTTCTCCCAATTTGCACGTGCAAGGAAGATGGGCGCAAACACTTGTTGCTCAACTGGCAGCAAGACGGTTTGCTCCTTTCACTCCCTTTGATCTTTTCAACCACGTCATGCTGGGACGGACGACCTTGGATTTCTCTGAGCACACCAAGAATGCCCAGGGTGTCTGGATTGTAGATCTTGATTCTTTCCCCGCTGGTAGCAGGAACTGGGCCGAGAACTTGCTTGCCCAAATCTCATTAACTCATCCAGCTCAAACAAAAGATGCACTTCCGACTCGCATGAATCCCAAATCGGCTACTTGCTACATCGGTACCAACGCAGCCGCTGCTAGCTGGCTTGCCTATCATGGCTGCCCCAGCTTTTTGATTATCAACAAGCCATGGGAACCGGCCCTCGCCCCAGCTCATGCTGATGCTTGGATCGTCCCAGAAGATCAACTCCCTACTCACGCTCAGCTTTTGACCATGATGAGTAGTCGCGAAAGTAGAATCGGTCAGTCTTTTCGTCACACGACTGAATATCTTGGTGGGCAACTTCCGGTTTTACCATCTGGAAAAACGGATGATGCTGCCACCGTGTTTGATCGGTTGCACTATGTTGTGTTTAATTATCTCAATGATCTTCTAGAAGTTGATTTGCCTATTCCTGAAGTCACGGCTTCATGTTGCATGCATCTCAAGGGTGCCCAATCAGTTTTCAATAAATTGGTGCATCTCAATCAATTTGGAATTAAATTCCTGCAAGAATTCTTAGATAAAGTGAACGATGGTTCAGTGAAAGACAGCGATGTCGAAGAACTCACCACGAAGATTGCAGAAATTGATTCGTATACCGAAAAAACGCTAAGTGTTTACCCAGAAATGGACATTCTCCGTCTCTGGCTTCAATTCTCTAAGGCCGGCGCACAAGGAACGAGTGTTATTGAGATCGCGAAGAGCCTCATTTTGATTCTTCACGAAGTGAATCAAGCCTTCCAGGCTTACACAGAACTCATTGATGCTGTTGTCCGCCGTCACGCTCAAAAACAGGACACGAAGGAACCATGAAGGTTCCTAAAGGATGAAAACCATGGATGCGGAAGCTTGTATCTCTCATGCAGAAATGACCTCTCTTATTCACATAACTCTCTGTGAGACAGTAAGTGAATTAAGCCGTGATATTGAAAATCTCAAGGGCATCCCCCCCATGGAGCTCAGTGACGCAAGCCTATCAGCGGTCATTGATCAAACACGTAAATTCGTTGTTTTCTTAAAATACACCAACGAGTACATGCGTAAAACCATTCCAGACTCGACCGTACGCGAAGAAATGCTGCGAATTAAGCTTCATTTGCTCTCGGTTTTGCGGGCCTTATCAGATCATGTGCGCGCAGGGGACCGTTTGGCGGTTCATGACTTGATCACCGAAGAGCTGCGCGATAACCTTACCCTGTGGAAAATCAACGTGCTTCCTCTCCTGCGGCCTTTGCGAACTCAACCCATTTCTGGGTCGATCCACGCCTAAAGCCTGCATGGATTGAAGCTTGTCCTTCTTTGCAAGGCTTCACGGAAGATGCAGAGAAGGCAGCTTGGCGGATTGAAGAAAAGAACGGTGATCTCGTTCTTTCGGATAGAAAGCGTGTCCACCTCAGCCTACCTATGGCTTCGGCGAATATGCGCTTCATCGGCGATACACTTCTTGAACTCGCACAGGCTTCGACCGCCCCTTCTGATAACTGGGAAGATAGAGCTCTCATTGAGCTTTCAGAAATGGCACAACCCATCTTTTTTGGCACAGTCATCGACATTGAAGCCAAAAACTACCTCAGCAAGCTTTCCGCTACGATCAGTTTGAAAAGCGGGCTAGATGGTTTTTTTCAACTCCGTCGTTTTAAAGAATTCAACCTCGGCGTGCTCCTCGTTCACCAAAAAGGCGAGTCCCAGGCATGGCAAATTGGAGTTGGAAACTCACCTGACTCTTATACCCACTCCTTAGAGCTAGATAAGTTCAACTCTTTCTATACGACTGTAAAAAAATCAAAGAATGGTCAGTTCACCACTCAGCAATCAAAAAACCAATGGCTCCCCTTTGGTGGATCATTCCTCGCCGAAAGTTTTTCTTTTCGACGCTTCAACGCTGTATGGGTGATTACTCGCGAAGAGTTTTTGTCTTGCGGAACAGAAGAAGTCAGTCAGTTCCGTTATTTCTCTCAACTGCAAGGCCTGTGGCTAGAAAGACTTATCGAATTAGAATTTTCGGACTTGCGGTTAGCTGAAATCATGTGGGTACTTGATCGTTGCCCCCTTCCAATTGTTTTACAAGATTCACAAGGGGTCGCAATCTTCACCAATGCCGCCTATCCGGCACAGACCCACGGGCTAGAGCTGACCTGGATTTCACTCGGAAAAGGCCATGAACTTGGTGTTGGAAAAATTGAAGACTGGGATAGTTCGCAGATTGATGTTTTTCATAAACACAAAATCTCATTGCTCGGCGATCTCTTCAACACTCTTCGCCACGAATTATCAAACCCACTCTTTGGCTTAGGCCTCGCCTGTGATTTATTGCTCACTTCTGATTCTCCCGACGACACGCTCACCATGCTCAAAGAGATTAAGAAGAATGTCTTACGTTCTCAGCTCATCATTCATAACCTCTCAAAGCTCTATTCAGAGCAAGACTCTGCACTTACATGTGATGTCGTTCAGGTACTGAACGAGGCCCTCACACTCGCAAAGTCCGAATTGAAGGCCGTGAGAAAATATCAAACTCCGACACAGCTCAGCGGACCCCTCATGGTGGAAGGGCGCCCGCTCTTGGTGGTCCAGATTTTGTTTAATCTTCTCGTCAATAGCGCCCAGGCCATGCGCTCGCAAACGACCCCTGCTGAAATAAGGATCAATGTTGATGTGCTGGCAGACAAGGTGGAGATCACCTTAGGAGATAACGGACCCGGCTTACCGGCCCTTATCCGTGAAAATCTTTTTCGTCCCTTCCATACAACCAAGACGCAGGGGCACGGATTGGGCCTTGCATTATCTCGTGACCTCGCATTGAAAATCGGGGGGGATTTGACGTATCTTGAAACCTCTCCTGGTGCTTCTTTCCGCCTTACTTTGAAACGAGTTTCATGAAAAAAATTTTGATTGTTGAAGACGAAGTCCTGATTGCCCAGTCTCTACGCAAGCTACTGGAAAAACGTGGACACAAAGTACAAACGACAGAGTCTGGCCATGAGGCGATAGGCCTTATTGCTCAAGGTGACTTTGATCGAATCGTCTGTGACCTCATGCTTCAAGATATTTCTGGTTTTGACGTTTTAGAAGAATCACGTCGCCACTTCAAACCCGAAGAGATGGGACAAAAATTCATCATCATGACTGCCTATAATTCTCCCCAAGTCTTAGAGAAAGCGCGAGAATACAATTGTGAAATTCTCAACAAACCGTTCGAGGATTTGCAGCAGGCGATGAGTAAAATTGAAGGGGAGGGCTGAGTGGCAGCTATTCACAAAGTCGGCATCGCACTTAAGCCTGGGGCCACCGGAGAATTCTTAAGCGTTCTTCCCAATCTCTGCCAGTGGCTTCAACGCCGCAAGAAAGAAGTGATCTTCCGAGCACAAGATCAAGAACGCGTTCAAAAGATTTTACAGAAGAAGGATCTTCGCCCCCTCTTTCTAGAGGATAAGGAATTCTTTTCACAGCCTGATATCATGATCTCTCTCGGTGGCGATGGAACGATGATTGGCGTATGCCGACGTGTCTCTCCACGTATCCCGATTTTTGGGATTAACCTCGGACGCCTTGGTTTCATCACACCCTATAGCAAGAATGAATTCTTCGATTACCTTCCGCAAATCATTGAAGGTAAGTTTCGCACGATTGCCCAGCCTCTATATCACGTTACCGTTCAGCGTAAGGGAAAGACCGTTTTTCAACAGCCGTTCTTCAACGACGCTGTGCTGGCCAAGAACGATATCGCACGAATGATCCACTTGCGCGTAGAGGCTTCTGATGAGCATGTGTATAACCTGGCCGCGGATGGCTTAATTGTTAGCTCCACAATGGGTTCTACCGCTTACTCATTGGCCGCTGGAGGCCCGCTGGTGCATCCAGAAGTGTCAGCCTTGGTTTTGGCACCTATTTGCCCTCACTCACTTACCTACCGTCCGCTGGTAATCTCCCCTAAATCGAAGATAACTTTGCGACTTTTGCCCCCGTTCCACACCGTCAATTTGACGCTCGATGGACAAGTGGTGTTTCCTATTGAAGAAACCGATTTGATTCTTATCAATCACAAAAAAGCGAAACGTGTTTCATTGATCAAAAATGATTCAAGATCCTTCTTTGAGACCTTGAAAGAGAAATTCGTCCATGGAAGAAGATCCTAAACGGAGTGCCCCATGAAAAACCCAACATTGACCCTAGAAACACTCAAGCTACAAAACTTTGCCACTTTTAAGTCACACGAAGTGAGTTTTGCCAGCGGCCTAAATGCAATCGTCGGAGAAACAGGTTCTGGCAAAAGTCTTTTGCTTGATGCGCTTCAACTTGTCTTCGGCGGAAGAGCAGACAAAAAAGCCGTTCGACATGGAAGTGATGCTGCCGTTGTGGAGGCCGTACTCCGCTTTAACGATCAGGAAATCTCGCGCGCGCTAGATGAAATGGGTTTCCCAGCTGATGACGGTGAAGTCGTCATCAAGCGCATGGTTCGCCAAGACGGTACCAGCAAGTGCTGGCTCAATCACATGGCTTGCAGCTTGGGCCAAATGGTGACATTTGCTCGCCGCTATATTGATCTCGTGGGTCAGTTCGAAAACCAAAAACTTTTGAGTGAAACCTACCAACTCCGTCTTTTGGATCAGTACGGCCAAACCACCGTCGCCGCCGATGAGGTCCGCCAACACCTTGCCAAGTTTCGTGCTTTACGTGACGAACGCGACCAACTGGAGCGCTCAAAAAATGAACGTGAACAACGACTCGACTACCTAGACTTTCAAATGAACGAGATCGACGCCCTCAATCCTCGCGAGGGTGAAGAGGAAGAGTTGATCGTTCTTAAAAACGATTTCCTTAATCATGAGAAGAAGCAGATTCTTCTCCACCAACTAGATGAAATGGTCGAAGGTGGCGAGCAAGGCGGCGGCTTCTCATCGCTTGTTCGTTCAGGGCGCAGCCTCTTGGCGAAGAATGCTGGCCTGATCCCTCCGAACTTTATCGAAAAATTCGGTAGCCTCGAAATTGCTTACGAAGAACTCCGCACTGCTCTCCAAGGCTTTGGTTCCAAAGAGATGGATGCAGAAGAATTACAAAACGTTGTTGATCGCCTCGACACCTATCAGAAACTTAAGCGTAAATTTGGCGGAAGCGTGGCCACTCTCATAGAAGCGCGCCAACAATTTGAGGTTGAAGCCAGCAAGCTCCGCACAGCAGAAACCGACTTAACTGACCTTCTCCAACGTCTTACGGCCGCTGAGCAGACAGTTCAACGTCTTGCCTCGGATCTCCACCAAAAACGTCTCAAGCAGTCGACGGCTTTCTCTAAAGCTCTCACTATGGCCGTTCGCGAACTTCGAATGGAAGGCGCAGAGATCAAGCTTCAACTCGAAAAGGCAGAAGAGCTCTCTGAAAATGGCTTCACTCGACTTAGCTTCTTGGCACAAACCAACCCAGGCGAAGGCTTCTTTAAAGTTAAAGAAATCGCTTCGGGCGGTGAACTCTCGCGCATCCTCTTGGCCCTACGCCAAGTGCTTGCCACTCACGACTCAATTAGCATTTTCCTCTTTGATGAAATTGATACCGGCATGGGTGGGGAGACTGCACTCCATATCGGTAAGAGCCTCAAGAAGGTTTCTGAAAATTCTCAGGTCGTCACCATCACTCACCTGCCCCAGATTGCAGCTTTTGCTGATCGCTTGATTGTAGTTTCCAAAGAGACTACAGAAGGCAAAGAGGGCGATCGTACAGAGTCAAAGGTAAGAGAAGTGATGCAGGCAAAAGAGATTCGCAAAGAAATCGAAGCGATGGTTCCGCTACACTAGAAATTAACTAGACGTGCTCCCTCTGAATCTACGGCAATGAACTTGCGGGACTTTGGAGGGAAGCCATTATTCAAATACACTTTGTTCTTAAAACTATACTCATCCACAACGTGGCTGTGACCGCCGATAACAATTTTTGCTTCCTCTGGAGTCATGGCCTCAACTCCTAGGCGGAACTTCTGACGAACTTCTTCTTCGTTATAAGTGCGATGTCCATAGGCACGTGACTTCTTGCTTGCGCGCTCTCCAACATAATCAAGTATCGCGAGTGGCATGACATGATCCGCAACGAAAGCGAGCCACGGTTTTTTGATAAACGATTTATACTTGAGGTAAGTCGTGTCTGTGCGGTTGTATTCGTCACCGTGACCGATAATGACTTGCTGACCTGCGATCTCTACCAGACGCTCAGTAGAGAGAACCTGAAGCCGATGGGCCGCCTCAATGCCCCAGCTATTTGATGCTCGCTTAAAGAGCCCGTTAAGATGCATGTCGTGATTGCCTTCAGCAAAGAATACAATCTTACCTTCCCGACACAGATTTCCTATCGATTCAAATATATCTTGAAAACGCGTGATGTAGGCTTCGTGATCTCCGGCCATAAGATCAAAAATATCACCCAACAGAGCGACATGAGTGGCATCACGAGTGAGTGGGTGGGAAAGAAAATCATTGAGGCACTTATGACCCACGTCATTGAGTTCTCTGATATGAATGTCGGAAAGAGTTACTAGACGCATTTCGCTATGTTAACACAAGGAGGCGCTTGTGCTCAAATAGCCTTTTCGTCAGTACGAAGATGTTCAAAGACGAATTTTGCGAGGGCCTCTTGCTCTTTTTTCCCTATCGCAACGAATCGTACGCTTACTTTCCATAATTTCTGCTCACCAAGTGAGCTGACCCGCAAGATTTCACCCTGCACGGTATACTTGGTATCTCCGACAAGAACCTCCATATTCTTCACCATTTCTCCGGCGATGAAGAACTTGGACTCAGCCTTACTGACAACGAATGACACTCCACCAGCACCAAGGTCTAGCAATTCCTTGCTCAGAAATTGATTCACAGGTTTTGGAGTCATCACTGTCTTGCAAAATTGGATCTTGAGACGATGACTTGATTCTGCCGGTAGACGTAGCCATTTACGACGTTCAACCTGAGCAACAAATGACGGGTAAGCCAAGGTTACGCTGCCGTCGATCTCGGGTTGCTTGAATTTGGCCTGAAAAAGCAGACAAGACTGCGGAATAAAAAAGTTGATCTGTTCACAACTTCCCAAGACTTGATGAAAAATCTCTTCCTCACCCTCTTTAGGACGAATCACAAGCTCTTGCTGAGATCGTTTAATTAATTCCAAGCGTACGGGGGCGAGAATTTTTTTATCCCCAACGATTCGCCAGACGAAAACGGCTTCCTGTCTTTCTTTCGACGCAAGAAGCTGGTGACCAATCTGCTTAGCATCATGGATCTTTTTAAATTTGTTATCATCAGACGGAGACACGGCCGCTCGCATTTTTTTGCTCAATACTCGTCATGGTTTTCACCATGACGAGTGTGGGCTTTTTAGTACGTCTTCGAAAGGTCAATTACGCAATCAATTTCAAGGCAGAAGCAGGAAGATCATTGGCCTGCGACAATACCGCAGTACCAGCAGCCTTC
>JAUKPS010173063.1:0-12085 GCA_032273165.1 Chlorellidium tetrabotrys | reverse complement strand
TTCCTTGAACACTTCAGAACGACCATCAAGATAGCCCTCTTGTTGTCCATCAGATCGACCCAACATATAACCCAAAGTAGCTACAACTATTGTGTAAGCCACGATTGCAAAGAAACTCATTGCTCCCTTTCCGTAGTCCGTATCTCGGCTACATGGGAGAATCTACCTTAGCGGTGGGTGATGTCTAACATATTTTGGTAACGGTTTGATAACGATTGTGGACGGGTCTTCATCCTCAAAATACGGGCTAGCGATTCCTTGGTCTGCCATAGACTTTACCTTGAACCGTAAATGTGCCATCTCGCTCGATGTAAATCAGATCAACTTGGACGTTCTTGCCTTTGACGTACATGATTGCAAAAGCCTGTTGCCAGTTAGCCGTTCCCTTGGTATATGAGGCTTGTCTAAAGTCCATTAAATTGCCAACCTCGACTCCATGCAGAACACGCCCTAAACGCCCACCAGAAGCCTCTGTGAAGGACGAACGACCTGCCCTGTGAGTATGTCCTGAAATGATGTTCTTGCCATGTCTACGGGCTGCCTCGAGGGCTGATAAGCCCCCCTGTGGCTTGATAGGGGTATGGTCGCCATGAACTGCCACCCAATTAGGCGCTAAAGTCATGGGAGTCTTATGGAAGGTTATGCCTAGTTCATCAAACTTCATAAACTTCTCGAAGCGCAGCTCAGGCAAGGATAGGAATGATGGAATCTTACGCATAATCACGTTATATAAGCGATCTGTGTGATTACTTCTTATGCAGTCAGTAACCCCTAATTCCCAAAGAAGGTCAACACATCTATCGCGATCATCACCTAGGCTTTGTGAATATTCCTCGGGAGTTCCGGCAGACCACTTGCTTATGGTCTGAAAGTCAATCTCATCACCAATGGTAATTGTCTGGTCTGGCTTAAACGTCTTTAAGAATCGTGCAATGTTCTGAGTAACGTGTACGTCCTCAAACGGAACTTGCAAGTCGCTCAGAATTACGATTTTCTTCATCAGTCCTCGTCATCGTCCTCATAGGGGATATTGTCGATCCGATTAGGCAGGTTAGGAATAATCCAATCAGGAAAGGATTCACGATCTGAAATAAGCCAGAATATATGCTTCTCCGAGAAGCCAGCCCTTTTAAGGCTCTTGTAATACTCATTAAGCGCTATTGCATAGGCATCTAACGCACTATAAGTATCAAGGTCAATTACTGGTCGCTTCCTTGCCATGGCAAAATTATCTCTCTAGGAGTATGTTGTAAATCTCATCGACACGCGAATTAAGTCGCTTAATTTCTGAAAGCAAATGAGTGATAACGAACCCGGATAACCCACCCACTATTGCTAGGCTGGCAAAGTAAAGTCCGAAGAAGTCTGACTGACTCACTTCTTGTCTACGGCATCGACTGCCGCCTCGACTGCATCAGCTACAACATCTCCGATTGCTTTCTTAGCGCGATATGCCTTGATTGCTGCACGAATTGCAGGAATAGCCATTAAGCCAAGTCCACCGATGATGATTGCTTCCATTATTTGCCTCCTAGTAACGGGATATTAAAGAACGAAGAATCCATATCGCCCTCTGGAGTGAAGCTGATATGGCAATGATGATTGTGCGGCGAAGATCCCGAATATTTTCGCCAACGCCATCCCATGCGAGACGATGCAATTCTGCCGTTGAAGATAACGTATGAGATGCGCTTGTCTCCCGCTTTGGCGCAGAGTCGAATCTGATCCGCAATATCGGGCATGAGGTCGGGCTTTGCTGAACCAGAGACATCTCTATCGACATCGATGGCGCGAACGACCTTAAGCGACTCAGTAGGATTGTGGTCGCTAGGACGTGCTGAATGGCGTGTATCGCCAATCCATCCATCGGAAGTACGATCTCTATCTGGGAATGAGTCATCGAACTGTTCTCTTAGCTGCTGACCCGCTTTACATAGCCAAGGTTTCATCCAAGTAACAATTTCGCTTCATCTTCTGTAATACCAATCTTCGCTAAAAGTGCATTTCTAGCATCGGTCTTAGCCTGCATTTCAGTCTCTTCGGCTTTAGCAATCTTGGTAGCAGCAGCTTCTAATTCCTTGAATGTTGGAGCATCGCCATCGAGTACATCCCAAACGATAGTTGAATAGTCAGCCTCTGTGAAAGAGAATTCAGAGGTTGGACGTAGAGACTTAATAGCCTTTGATAGTTCTTCTGGGGTCATTATGCACCTATTTCGATTGCGATGATTGATGATGTGAAACTGTCTGGCTGGACTGTGAAAGTTCCAGAGTTAGACGTAGTACGAAGCATGCCCTGAGTCTTGTAAGTCAACGCAGAAGTGCTAGAAGGTGAATCCAAATAGGTCATTGGCATAACACCTTGATAAGCATTGATTGCGGTGATGTTTCCATAGGAAATACCCCAAGTGATGATGTTTGTAGTTGAGTGTGGCGCGTAAACCGTTGTTCCATTGCGATCTAGTCTAAAAGAGAAGTCCATGCCAGAATCCGCACGAGTGCCTTTCCATCCCTGAGTAACCATCACTAAAATCTTGCTAGTTGTAGCTGAAGGAGTAATAGAAAGGCTTAAACCTGTGTCTGTGAATGTAGTGGTATTGATTGAGGTGCTTGTCGATGTTGTAGCGCTGACCACCTGTAGCAATTTTCCGGGAGATGCAGCCGCCCATTTAATTCCAGTTGCAGCAGTTGAGTCTGCGGTTAGAACTTGACCATTAGTGCCTACTGCAAGTCGAGCAGGAGTATCATTAGCAGTTGCAGCAATAAGATCACCCTTGGCATCCACAATGGCATTTTGAATGGCGTTAGCATCATCCTGAGTCACCCATGTATAAGCAAGGTCAGTACCTGAGGTCTTAGACAAGACCTGTCCTGTTGTGCCGCCCTTGAGCCCCACAAGCGAGGTATCGACTCCGCCTAAAGCAGTACGGATTGCAGCTGCACCGTCTTTTACGAGGTCGGTGTCCGATGGGACTGTCCAGCCAAAGTTGGTCGTTGTTGTTGCCATTACGCTACTACTCCTATCGCATTAAGCCATGTTAGGCTTGTATTGATTGTGTTCCATGTTTCCGCTGCATTTACCTGAGACCATTTTACCGCAACTTGCGAGAAGTTCACAGGAGATGCATTGAAAGTCACGCTCAGATTATTAAGCGAGGCTCTGAATGTCCAGCCCTCGATGTAACCTTGGAAATCGCCATTAGAGATATTGTCGGGCAGATTTTGAATCCAGACTGGCTGACCAAGGAATATGTTAATTAAGGCATCACGATCTGAATTATCGATTTCTGGGTTGCCTAGGACGTAAGTTATGTTCTGGAACTTAGCGTATGGATAGGCTCTCAATGCAATATAGCGATCAGCCAAGGCTTGAGCATCGGCAGTATGTTTAATCCGAGATGCGTAACTTTCTGCATAGACTCCGTATATATTCTGGCTATTTTGGTCTATTGCGGTATAAGTCTGATTACCATTGTTGTCGTAGGTAAGCGTGTACCTATTTCTTAAATCTCCAGCTCGAGTTGTGACGGAAAGCCCAACTCCATTGGCTTGATTTGCATCCAATATTGTGTAGCCATTTTGAGCCAAATAATCTTGGCGATGAGCTGCATCAGCGTAACCAATGTTTCCGTTGGCATCCTCATAGATAACACCAAAGGCTGAATTAGCAATCTCGGTAGTCAAAGAATAAAGGTCAGTATTGCTGGCAGATCGAGCAATCATGTCGTAACTGCCGGGTCTATCAATTTCGCCTAGCCCAATGTTGAGTGCATTAGCCCATGTCTCGGTAGGATTGTAGGAAGCCCATGTTTCAGCGGCTGGTACTTGATTCCATCGACCAAGAAGGTAGCCTGATAGAAGGGTATAAATCTGGTCGCCATCTAAATCTTGAGATAGAACGCCTTCGTCAATAATCTTTGGCAATTTAGCCAATGCGCCAAGGGCAGTAATTGTTGCAACTGTGGTGTATCCCAATGAACCCGCTTTATTTACAGTAACTGTAAAGTCAGAAATTGAGCCACCAAATATAGGCACATAAGTCCCTGATGAGTTTGTAACCTCAACGGTGATGCTCGTACCAACCGTGAAGTTATAGGCTAAGTTATCGAAATTAAGCAATGCAAGTTGGCAATATCCGGCTACTGGTTGCTGATAGATATCTGTCCGCCCAGAAGTAATAGTTAAATCGGCAACAGTAATACTGGTGAGTTCAACCCCATTAACTATGACCTTATAGTCGGGAGTATATGCGCTCATTAGTAGGCAAATCCTGCCGCGCCTAGAGTGCCTCGAGCCGCTGAGTTGTTGAGAACGCTGACGATTGTTCGAGCGGTTCCCTCTGGATCAATAGCCCCATTGACTGTGATGTTCATTTGGCTTGATGCTTGGGTTACATTAGGAACTGAGGCACTAGATACCTTTGGCATTGAAGAAGAAGAATTGACTGAACTGCTGCCAAAGAAATCTCCAATAGCGCCACCGATGCCACCAATCAATCTTTTGGCTGCATTAAAGATATCTATGAGGTCTTGAAAAGCCGCAATAAGCCCGCCGACCAATCTAACTACTGCTGATATCGCAACTCCGATTGCTTCAATAGCAATCTTGAGAGTGCCACCTAAGAATGGCAAAAGGTACTTTGTGGCAAAATCCAGAAGAGCCTTAAATTCATCTTTATTATCTTTGACTGCATTTGAGATATTGTCGAAAGCATTTTTAATACCTTCAAAGACTGGAATAAAGACCTTTTTCGCAGCATCTACATAAGTCTTAAAAGCGTTGCCCAAACCGCTTGAGCCGCCAATAGAATCGATAAATCCTTGAACTGCCGGAATAACTTTGCCTACGATTGTATTTAGCATAGGAGTAATAGCATCTAGGATAAAAGAGCCGACTGTTTCCTTGGTTTCATCAAAAGCAATTTTCAAGCGATCCATCTTGCCTTGGAAAGTATCAGCCTTGGTCGATGCTTGATTTTCGAAAGTATCAGCAAGTTTGGCAGTAATCTGCTCCATGCTCATTGTCTTGAGTTCAGCTGAAGTTAGTCCGATGCCCAACTTTGCCAAAGATGCAGTATTACCCTCGGCTGCCTTTGCCATTGCGTTAGTAACGGATTCGAGGGATTTACCTGAACCCGCAGCCACATCAAGTGCAATGGTCTGGAGTTTCTGAGCCTTCTCAACATCGCCAGTCGCTCGTGTAAGTCTTTCCAGAGATGGTCTTAGATCATTGTCGGTCACGCCAAAGGCGAGAGATGTCTTGGTGATGTAATCCTCTGTAGCCTTAATCTGTTTATCAGTAGCGCCTGTAACATTCTTAAGGGTAAGCGCTAACTTCTCCTGAGCGGCTGCATCTTCAATGGCTGATTTAACGCCATCGATTGCTAACTTTCCGGCATAAGCAACTGCTGCTATTCCTGCTGCTGCAAAGGCTAATCCTGCCTTCTTGCCAAAATCACCAACCTTGTCGCCAAAGCTCTGAACATCATTATCTGCTTTATCAAGATTCTTTGTGAAGTTATCAACGTCAGCAAGGAGTTTGAGCGTTAGAGCTCTTGTACCTGTTGCCATTATGTCCACTCCTTCAAAATCTTATCGAATGATGCAGTCCATCTAGCAACTATCTCAGGTTGAATCTTGCGTAACGTTGGATAGATAAACCAGCCCTTCGAGCCTCGACCTTCGCGACCTGACCAGATAGGGAACTGCTTGTACTTATTAGAACCAAACTCAGAACCGCCCCAGATATCTTTGGTGGTTGCCCCACCCGAGAACTTCTGAGAAGCGAACCCGTAAGTAATCTCACCTATGCGGCTTGACTTCTTTACACGCGATCCACTAGCGATTCTGCTGGCTACCTTACGACTCTGCAATGAGTTAGAAGTCTGAATAACCTCATCTCTTGCAAACTCCGCCAATGCTCCCGATTGACGTTTGGCTTCATCGTTGGCTTCCTCGCCCATATTCTTAAGCGCCTTGAATACTGCTCGAAGTTCAGTCTGGTCTAGTGCTACTAGCTCACTTGGCACGATTGCGCTCCTCTAATACTTCAATAGCGGTTAAGATATCCTCACCTGTTCGCCAATGATCCATAGGGATATGAGTGGCGATAGCCAATTCAACTAAGAGTCGGCTTACGCTTCCTCTTGGATGGCTTTTGGGCTCTCATCACCGACTTCAACATCAGTAATAGATTCCATCCACACATCGAGTGTCTTAATTGGCTTGCCGCCTGCTTCTCGCTTCATGGCGCTATGCGCGACATAAAGGATATCCCACATTCCGCCGAACTGGGAGATCACCTTTTTAGTGGTCATTTCCCAGCGGGCGTAATCTGGCGGGCGAACCTGATAAGTGGTTTCGGTTCCGTCTATATATTTAATTGTTATGTTTTGTTGCATTTTGTGCTCCCGTTCTTATTGTTTAGGAGAATGTCTCTGTGACAGTTCCGTTTGCTACCTTGAATGTAAAGTCTACAGTCTGAGCATCTGTTCCAGCGCCACCAGCGGTAGGAAATTCTGGAAGAATTGGGAAGACGAACTGAGCGCCTGTAGCGGCAGTAAGAGTTACTGAGATTGTTGTGTCCGGTGCTTCAGCTGCAGCCCAAAGAGCCTCACATACTGAAGAAGTCTTACCCCAGTCAGCCAACATTGAAAGAGCAAATGAAGCCTCTGTGTTTGTTGTCTTGTAAGCCTCACCATCGAGAGTCTGATATGTCTCACGAAGGTTTGTCTTTGTAAGAACTGCTGATAGTGCCTGTGCTTCGATATCTGTTCCACCTGTGAAAGATAGAGAAATATCGCGACCTGTGATTACTGTGGTTGCCATGTTTATCCTTAGTTAGATTGGGTGTAGTAGGTGGAGACTCTGATATCTGCGACCAAGCAATTAGATGGTCCGACCTGAGTGACCGTTGGTTTTTCAACCGCTCCGATTGTGTATCCCGCAGGGATTACTTTCAGAACACTTATGACTAGCTGCTCGAGATTGTCGAGCGATGCAGGGTTGGAGTTATATGCAACTGCAACCGAAATAACAAGATTGATTTTTGTGTGAAGTGTGGTTTTGCCAATAGTCTCTAGTTCAAGATATGGAGAATCTGGGACTGTGACTACGAATGGAACCATTGGGGCTTCTGGGACGTATGCGTATACATTGCCAGCAACGTTAGCGAAAGCGTTGGCTAGAGGCTGGCGGACGGTATCAAGAATCGTAGACATTACTGCACCATTGAATCGGTGTCGATGTACGCCCCTAGTAATCCTGAAACACGATTGAAGAGACTGCGACCAAGGCGATATGGGCTGACCTGAGTGAAGTCAACGCCCTCGATCTGTCCACCCGGGGCGATGCGAGATTGAAATACTTCGACTGATACTGCTAGGACTGCTGACTCAACTGCACTAACTCCGACATAAGTAGAAGCGCCAGAGAGTGTTGCCAAACCTGATGGAATAACGTTTTTAGCTGCAATATCAGCATTAGTGATAGAAACAGTAAATAGATTTTCATAAGAATCTGTAATAGTAAAAGTTCCATTGAACGGGGAGCCACATCCTGTAATTACTACGCTTTGACCCGCTGAGAAATCATTGTTGCCCAATACGACATAGTGGGCGATATTGTCTTGAAGTTCCACGCGATAAATCGGTGAAGTGTAAGTAACCAGCATTGGCAAAATAACTGCCTCAGCGGTATCAATTACATCTGTTAAATAAGCATCGCTATAAAGGGATGTAGAGACACCAAGAATAGACCTTAGTTCTGCAACTGTAACTATTGAAGCCATCTCTACATCCTCTCTATTAAACGACTGGGGGAGTGATCGGGAGCAACCACCCCCCCATGATTAGTGTTGGTTATGCAACCATCCAGCGGTAAGCGCCAGCGCCGAGCTTTGTAGCAACTGCGCCATAGCCGTAGTAGCCAACCTGAACCTGACCTGTTGAGATGAGGTTTGTCTGGAGTGAGAGACGTGGGCTCTCGTACCATGTGTAAGAATCTGGGTTAACGATAAGCATTGTGTTATCGCCTACACCTGAACCTGTTGTGAGCTGACGATCAACGCGAAGGTTGAGACCAAGAAGGTTTCCGCGAACCGCAGTAGCTGTGAGAGTTCCGCCAGCGTTCTGTGGGTTGATTGTCTGCTGGAATACCGGACGGTTTGAACCATCTACGAGACCCATCAATGCGCCCCATTGTTCTGGAGATACGATGATGTTCTCAGCGAAGCCGAGTGTTCCCTTGTAGATAGAAACTGCTGCATCTGCAACGAAATCAGCAATGTTTGCTGCTGAAACTGTACGGTTTCCGCCGTCTGTTCCACCTGCAATAAGAGCGTCTGAAACTGCCTTATCTGTAGCCTTTGCGTATGCGTACTCCATCTGGCGTACGAGTTCAGCGAAGAACGCTGGTGATGAGCGGTCTAGAAGTTCAAGGCTGAATGTCTGCTGACCAATGAACTTCTTAACATCGACAGATACGAAGGCTGCGTTTTGGTCTGTCTCTGATGGTGTTCCGCCTTCAGCTGCGATAGCAACTGTTGGAGCAACTGTGATCTTAGGAATCTCGAAAGTCATGCCTGCATCTGGAAGAGTGCCGCGTGAGATTGAGTCGATTGATGGACGATCTGCATTTGAGATGCCATTGATAACTTCAGTAAGTTGGCGTGTTGGTACGAGACCAGCGTTATCTGTAACGTCTGCTGCTGCTGCAACATACATACGAGACTCTTCTGAGCCCAACTTTGCGCGTACTGAGTGCTCGAGATAAGAAGCCTTATCAACGATTGGGTTACGAACAGTTGTTGAAATATAAGGTGCAGTTGCTGCCTTAACTTCAACCTTTGCGGCTTCTACCGTCTCAGCGGCAGGAGCGACTTCTGGAACGGTGTTAGACACTTGTTCTCCTTCGGTGGTTGATTGTGTTTCTTCCTGAGTTGTCTCAGAAACTTCGGTTTCTTCTGCCGCTACTTTTGCGACCTCGGCGCCCGGAATAGCGCCATCTGTAACAAGGCTGACCTCGATGAGGTTAGAAGCGCTGATAGCCATTACGCCATTCTTGTTATCCCATGCTTGAACATCTACGCCAACGCTGAAATCTGAGCGAAGCCCTGTAGCTGCTTCCTCAAGTGCATCGTTGCCAGCGGTTGTCTTAGCAATCTTAAATTCTGCGGTGATGCCTGTTGCATCTGCTTCCCAACTCATTAACTTACCAAGTGGGCGAGTGGTATCGTGCTGAAGAACCAATTTTGTGTTCTTAGCCATTGTGATTGAATCAGGCTCGAACATGGTGCGACCTGCTGAAGTATTGCCCTCAGAGTTCCATGAAACGATGCGACCAGCGATGATGCGTGATTCTGCATCTGCTGCCGTAATTGTTACGGGCATTGTGATCTTCATTAGTTACCTTCCTTGTTATCGATTAAATCTTCTTCTTCTTGAATCTGCTGAACGCTCATAGCGCCAATACGGTTAAGAATTTCGTAAACCTGAGCGCGTTGTAGTGCATCTGTGCGTAGGAAATTATCAAGGCTAAAGCGAATTTCTCCAGTCGAAGAAATGAAGTCCGGCATTGATAAACGCTGCTCAATGGCAGTCAAAATTGGCTTCATGGAAAAATCAATAAGAGAACGGCGCTCTGAAACTGAGTTTGAGTAGGTCATGCTGGTCTGTTCAGCGCTTACAAAATATGCAGGAAGGTTGCAGGCGCGAGCCAATTCCAATGCTACATATTGGCGAGCCTCATTGAGTTGTAGTTTTGCTGGATCGATGCCCAACGCCTGCAATTCAACATCGGCATTAAGGAAAGCCGTTGACTTAGTAAGTCGAGCGGTGCGCCATGATTCAAGAAGTTTTGAGATGCGCTCTGCTGGAAGATTAGTGCCGTTTGACTTAAGAACTTGTAGTGGTACTGGCTCTTTAGCAAAAGTTTCTGCTGCTTGCTCTAGTGCATGAGCTGCGCGGATAGTGCGACCTGCGCGATTGAGAATTCCTTCATCAAGTCCGTAAAATACAACAAGTGAACCTACGCCTTGAGTTGGAACGACTGAACCATCAACTTGGTAGCCAATAATTTCTGTTTGAAGGCTATTGAGTTTAGGTGTTACACGATCAGGTGCAACGCGAGTCCATGAACGAACTCTTCCGGTCTCGCCGTACTGCTCTAGAACCTGTCCATAACCGATTCCATGGAATAGCAAATCTTCTGCAAGCCACGCATAAATTGCAGAACCCGGAACGCGTGGGTCTGGCTGATTAATTACCTGAGGCGTTGGCATGTGTGATCCATCTAGCTTTGAATATTGCTCGAGTGGTAAACCTGCGAGTGTGGAGCAAATAATATTTCTAGCGCGAGCGATTGTTGGGACTGCCATTGCAGTCTGACGTGTCGCGACTGATTGTGTAAATATGAAAGGATTAAAAGAAGCGGTATTGTTAAAAGGCGCTGGAGTAGAAGCCGCATCAACAGTTATTTCAACTGGTTTGGCTTGTGCGAAGATGTCCCGAATTCCCATTGGACAAATTATACACTATATGTCCAACAATTAGACACTAACCTATCTGAATGTCCACTTCTGATTCAGCGCGTGTCGCAAAGTGTGTGACCATTGCAGCCGCTACTGCTCCGCAAACAATTCCAGAAGCCTTGCGACCCATTACCCAACCACCATCGCCTCGAGTAAGTTTTACCGCGCTAAGAACTTGCTTAGTCAGTTCTTCTTGATCTGAATGTTGAAGTCGCATCGAAGAAACCGCTGATACGAATTCATCGCAGCTCTGTTGGTATTCCTGCCCGCCGATTTCATACATCGGAATTCCTGCTGGCTGGAGTCTGGCTGCAACTGCTCCAGCGGTGGACTTGGAATATGCAACTTGGTTGACTGGGAACTTGCGAACCCAAAAGGCAATATCATTAGCCATCTCCTTATCATCGAGATTGACTGGATTAAACCAAGTATGCAAAAGGCTGACCTGAAACTTGTCTCCATCGATTCTTTGACCAGCAACAAGTGAGCCATGTTTACGATCTGGCGAAAGGTCAATAGCCATCCAAGTATCGACCTCATCATTGAGAGGTGGAATCTCAGCCTTGCACTTTTTCCATTCTGCCTCGGATATGACTGGGTTAATCATCGAGACAAACTGGCAAAGAACCTCGGTTCTAAATATGTCCTCGCGGTCTGATAAGGAATCTTTGATGTTATCTTCATGAACCGTCCAGCCTAAACTGGGATTGCTTTGATACCAAGCATCCTTATCCGTAATCTCGGCTCCGGGAACGGCGCTCCATTCAAACCAGCCAATAGAATCATCAGCTCCTTCACTAGCTGCGAGTCCTCGCTCTCGGAATTTAAGCAATAGGACTGAGTTGGCATGACCAGCATTGGAGTAGACGTAACTTTGAGGATTGGGATTGCTCATCTGAGTAAAGCGCATCGAACTCCATACATCCTCGGTATCGAATTCTCGTAACTCGTCAATATGGATCACATCAGGGGCAGCGATTCCTCGAGCGGCTGAGTTTCCGGCACGAATAAGATATCGAGCCCCATTCTTAAATCGAATCTCTTGTGAACCCTTGGATTCATACTTCTTCGAGAAGTTCTCCATGAGTAATTCAGAGTTATCAATCATTTGGCTTACCTTGTAAAAGATTTCGCTTGATGTTGTTAGCTTGTGAGCCGTTGCAAGGTGCATTTTTTCACCCAGAACATAGATTCCAAACAGGATTCTAAGCGCCATGAATGTCGATTTGCCCTGCTGACGAGGAAGCATGATTCCAATAAGGGGATGTAGCCAGCGCCCGTCTGCCTTATATCTCAGACAATCTCGAGCCAAATCTTCTTGCCAAGGAAGCAATGGGAACCCAATATCTTTGCAAAACTGGATCATCTCATCGCCTCTAGTGGGCAAATCAGAAGGTTTGGAACGGATTCTAGGAAATTGTGAGCCCTTACGCGGTTCTGTTACCCCTTCCTCAGCCCGTAGGAGCCCGTTTGAGCCGTTTTGAGCCGATGTAGTCACTCTGAGTCCTTTTGGAGTTGATAGTGGCTTATTGAGGCGTTTTCGGGGTAAAAAGATACAG
>JAUKPS010172731.1:441-12089 GCA_032273165.1 Chlorellidium tetrabotrys | reverse complement strand
CTTAAGGTCCCTGTGATCCGCATAAAACCTTTTGTAGAGCAAAGATAGTTCATCCTGACGCTCTTTGGTAAGCCTCATTAGATCGCCCTTTATAACGTTGTCACGGATGTTATTTGCCCGGCTACGATACAACGAGTCCAGCTCTTCTTCAATAAATTTGATCTCCATCCATATAGGAGACTTTCTGATTTTAAGGAAGTCAATAACCCAATCAACCATAAATGGAGATCGTAAAGTCATGATATCATCGATATAAGATGGCCACTCGCCATTCTTCTCACGATGGAAGCCCGCTTCCTTGGCCGCGGCTTCTTTTCTCAACCTGATATCGTCACTGTATTCAAAAGTAAGGTCGGTATCGGGATCGTATAGGAATACGATGTATTTGATGATTTTAACCAAATCAAGAGGGGTAGCCTTTCTGCCATCGGGCAAATTAGCCATGTCTTTTATTCCCGCAGGAATTGTGTTGAAATAACGCCTGAGCCCAGGTAAGACGCTAAACATCTCTTCTGGGCTCTTGGCTGTTATCTTGTGAACGGGAAACTGAAGCTTACTGAATCTCTCTGTCATACGATACCCCAAATATCTGAGATACGAACTAGATGATAAACCTCTTTATCAATCTCGTAATCTATAGCCTGTTGATGCCAATAGTTCACGATGACATCAACTTTCAAATCAGGGTCAACAGGATTCATTACAGTGCCCTTGCCAATACTAGCAATGGTTCCTATAGTAAATGGTTCAGCAAGGTTACCGGGCTTCACCAAGCCGTTTTCACCCAGCCTTTCGTCTCGTTTTTCCGGTTTTATCATTGCCCTGTCCCCCAGCAACAATATTGGTAGCTTTGTCAATGAGGGATCTAATTTTACCTGGCTTTTGCTTGTTGTCATCTCCACCACTGGCTTTTCCATCTGATTTATTTTTTGAGGTTTGTTTAGATAATTCTTCATTCCGGATAAGGCCCAAAATAATACCGAGCCACATTTTCGCGTTCTCAGCATTGGTCCAGGCATTTTCAATACAAAGCTGATACATCCGGTTCTCAGCAAAGATTGTCATATCATTTTCGATAGCCTTTGTCATGAAAGACAAATCATGTCTCACAGACTTACAAAACTCTATCTCGTCTTCAAACTTTAACACAGGAAGATCAGCATCGCGATCCGCTGCGGGCTCAATGATCTTATTACTGGCATCTGTTGAATTAGGGTATGGGTTTGTAATCCCCAGGGAACCCTTAGCCTTTCCTAGCCACATAAAAGCGAGCTGAACGCTTCTAATTGCTAATGTGGTTTCGGCTCTTCTTGAAACCGTTGCCAAACCGTGTCTGATTTTATCCTCTATCAAGGATAGGCTTTTACGCTCATTGGTCAATTGAACGTCTGCCTCTTTAATTGCTGCACTCATGGGTTATTTTATTTAAAATGAATACTCGAAAAAAAAACCCACAATTTCATGTGGGTTTTTATGGTGTGCACCCGGGCTTTAACACAACTTGTAAGACCCGAGTTTCAAATGTTTGGAGAGCTTATCGCTTGATTGGTATATGCCTGTTAGTGTATAATTTCGCATCCTACGCCATCGCTCACTTCTTTCAAGATGGGTATCATTGAAATTCTGGACTTCGGCAAAATAAGATACGTTGACAATTTCTGCGGGCTGATCAAACTTCAATGCCTTGGGCATATCAGTGAGTCCAATCACAACAGCCTCTAACGAGGGGGCGTCAATCACTAAAACACTAAGGGTCGCTTTCTCTGGAGGGGAATACGACAAAGACCTTGCGGAAACAGCAATTCCAATTACCAGGAATCCGCACAAGAGAAGATGTTTCTTCATTTTTTTATTATAGAATGACAAATTGCAAACTATTATTTTAAAATCCAACATCCACCAGGCAAGACATCACCATCAAAACTTTCCAGATAGGGCACGCTTGTCCTCCAAAGCACGGCTTCGCTATCAGTGAAAACGCGAAGGTTGGCAAAGTCTCCCCAAAGCGAAATGATCATGGCAGGAACACCACCGGTAATTCCATTTGCTAAAGCCTCTTCATCACCGGGATCCGGAATGTAGAGCACGATATCACCTTTACCTTATCCATTTTCATTCACCTTTAAACTCTCCACACGAACCTCCTGAGCCAAGGACTTCATTTTCTGCATGGCTTTCCGCACGCGGACGCCAGCTGAGGCATTACCCTTTACAAAGTTTTTGATAAAGTCAGCCTCGGTTTCGGCTAACAGGGCTTTCATTTCTTCAAGCTGTTTCATAATTAAAATTGGTTTTTAGTTGACTCTTATGTGGCTCCCAAACGCCTATGTGACGCTGAAGCATCCGAAAGTATTCTTCACCCTCGAATATTATTCTAGTGTTTGTGAGCGGACGGAAGTGAACATACATTCCCTCTTGAAGCTCTAATTCATCACCTCGCAAAGGATTCCCTACATAACGAACCCATCCACGGAGATAAACATCTCCTGGCTGTTGCTTAGTAACCAGCCATTGTTCCTTGGGCTTAAGAACGGGACGTCCATTTTTATCCAATAGTATCTGGCCGTTGACGGTTTCCGGAATAGGTATGCTTATATCCTCCCAGGTCTCTTTATCGGCCTCCACAAAGCAATAGGAACCAATCATAGACACCTGTTTGCGGTAAGTGTTATCCCCGCTAACGTAGTAATCCTGATTTTTGATAACGGTTTTCTGAAGACCGGCCTCCATGGACCAATTAAAATCTTGGGTACCGGCATTACATTTCTCATATCTCACGGCCGCAAATACGAGCTGATATTTCACTCGGAAATAGTGATACCAAACCCCGTCCTCTTTCTTGCTATACACTTGATAGTTATTGAACGTATTCATTCCGGCATCTGGAAGCAAGCAATTGTAATGGAAGTAGACGCGATCGCCTACCTTGATATCAAGCTCGATGTCCTGAGTCGTCTTCCAATTGTACGGAGGGTTTTCGTGGTACGATGGCCAGCCAATAGGGTCTTGCGCAATGGGCATAGCCAAGAGCTCAAAAGGAATTTCAACCACCTCACCAAAGTTCCTGACGTGATCAACTGGATTGAAAAATACATTCATGACAATGGTCTGACCATTGACACCTTTGTACTTGGTTTCATCAAAAAATATTGATGGCACCTTAACGATAATATGCTCTCGAATTAGTTTCACGGCTTGAAGGTACCGAAATATTAAAAATATTGACAGAAATGCTTTGCGATAGTAAAGTGTTTGACTTTATTTGCAAACCCAATCTACCATCTGTCACTATGCGATTTCAACCATTTCATCTATACGTCACCGGCTATATTCTTAGCTTAAAAATGAGGGGTTACGCTGACTTCAATGAAATCTTAAGGATCACAGAACAGAAGTTAACAGGTAAGATGAAGCTTAATCAAGGCGACACCTTTACCGACCTGGAGCGATGGATATTCATTGACCACATCGATGAATCAGGCTTAGTTCATTTTTTGGCAGGCAATCCCGCAAATGAGCGATTACAGATGTATGCGCTTCCCCTTGACGAAATTTTAGATATGTGCTGCGTTTCAGGAATCTATGAAATGCACTTCATGTATCAGGCATCAAATTACAATGAGATTAAATCCAAACATCTAACATCTGATAGCAATGAAAATAGTCAATCCTGATCTCTACGCATCCGCGCTCACAGACGAGCAGCTATTCCTTACCCAACAATTAGTAAAGCACTTTTTGAATACCGTGGTGAAGCCCGACATGATGGCTTTCAAAGACGTGCCCAACTACGTTAGCCGATGGGAGCAATTTTACTACCTGGGCGAAGACTCCAATAAAGAATATTTTATGATGACGTCATCTTACCAATGGACGGCCGATGATGAAGTGACCCATACCTGTGAAAGCGTAACCATCTTTGAAAACAAAGAGGAAGCCGAGATGCATAGGCATAAGTTGAATGTCGTCCATGAAAACAAAGTCGTGCTCAATTAACAGCAATATAAAAATGGAAGAATTACTAAGTTTTGGAGATGCCATCAAAGCCCTCAAGGAGGGACGCAGTGTGGCGAGACAAGGTTGGAATGGCAAGGGTATGTGTGTTTACATGAACAAGGGTTCAATAGATCGCACTCATGATCTGACACCTGGATCGATTAATGGCGTTCGGTCCGATCTATTTGAAAGCGGTGATCAGGGTACTATTACGAGAAACCCTTATCTCGTTATGGTGAGCGCTCAAAAAACTCTTATCCCGGGATGGCTGGCATCTCAAACAGACATCTTAGCCGATGACTGGACTATTGTTGCCGTTGAGGAAAACGCGGAACCCGTTGCCGATGTAAGTGGTGAAGCCAACTAATGTTCCACGTGAAACATGAATGCAGCTGACAAGAGTTTAATCCGTGAAAGAATCCGAGACCTCAAATCAGAGTCGTATAGGCGTCCCGAAACCAGGGACGCCAACGACAAAGTAATTAAGGTTTTGAAGACGTGGCTTGTGGGAACACCCGCAAAAGCCATGGAAAAGGTAATGTCCAAAACCGAGATGATCGAAAAGCTTAAGGTGGTTACTGGTCAAGACGCAGAGAACCCGCAGACCACTATGGTTATTGCCGATCGTAAAACGGCCGATCACCTTTGGGATTGGCTTAAGACTGGCCCTAACGTAAACATTCAGGCACCCGAAGACGTGAAGCGATATATTCAAAGCAAGTTCAGAAAACTTAATCCCACCAGGCAATGAGCGATAACGTTAATTTAATGAAACCCGCAAGCGAACTCACAAAGAAGGAGTACGCATGCATACAACTGAAACTGCCGATGACGGGAGACAAGGATTTGAATAAAATCATTATGCTCTCCCAAAAGCGGGATATGGCACAGGCTATCCTAAACGGTATCCTGTCTAAGAAATTTGATGATCCCGAAGAACAGTTGACGGAATCAATTGACGACTCACTGGAATACATGGAGAAGCTTATAGATGCACTGCATGCCCACAGTAAGTCATTTCGCAAGTTCCAAGACCCATTTGACGTTAAAGTATGAAAGGCCTGACCGGAAATCATTATTTCAATCAGACTCTTTGGGGACTTGTTCTTATGGTGGAATACCGGGTAACAAGAATGGATATTGATCTACCAAATGGTTTGTCGTCTTGCGAAATAAAGTGGAGGAAGGCCACACCGGAAGACTTGGCTCACCTTGACGTCTACGTGTATAAAAAAGGCGATAACCCAATTTTGAAAGCATGAAAATTATAAAGCTTAAGGGCAATAAAAATACATTGCTAGATTACCTTATGTTCTGGTTAGATTGTAGGTTTGCACACCCCAGGGTGTTTTTATCAGAAGACCTATATCTATTCTTTGAATTAGATAAGAACCACGTTGGTCCCTATCGGTTTGTCAGAGACCCATCGCTTCATAATTTCAGCCTTCAGTATTTTGGTCAAGCCGATGTCTCCCGATACGTTCCCAATTCAAGCACAGATAAAAAAATAGGTGACCCACAGGGCAGATCACACATTAAATCAATACTTGACGTCTTATGATTTTAGGATTCGTACAACGGTTTCCATGGAAGTATGAAAAAGAGTTTGTGTGGACAAACTTTCGGGAGAAAATTCTATCCGGTCAAGAGATATGGAGGACTGAGGTAGGAGAATACACGTACTACACAAAGCATTTGGAAGCCCTGTTCCCCGGCAGGTCTCCTAAAAAAATATGGATACCGAAGCTTCACACCATACGCGAGGACAAATTTAATCGCTGGCGACCAGGCATGGGTATCCAGATGATATACCGTGGCCCCAAGTATTCTATACTTGACCATTTCAACAAGGAAATACCGGAGCTTCAGAAGTGCATAAGCGTACAGCGAATTCACATCTGGAGGACATACAAGCTTTCCGGAAAAGAGATATTTAACGTCATGATTGACCGCAGGCGTTTGTCTGAAGCCGAGATCCTGACCTTGGCTTTAAACGATGGGCTCCCGGACGTCAAGTATTTCAAGCGTTGGTTTAAAAAGGATTTCACAGGTAAGATTATTCACTGGACAGATTTAAAATACTAATCCATGACACAGAAAGAGATCAAAAAATTATTAAGCCTCATAGACTTCAACGTAATGGGGTTCCGTGGATTCCGGTGGCGTGTGCTTGGAAAGGGAGACGGGTATCTTCTTCAGCTCACCTACCCTCCAACGTGGGCCCGAAGTTTGTTGACTGGCAGCACGGCAGAAAATACTACGTCAGTAGTCACGCCTGCAATGATGAAGTCGTGATGACGGCCTGGCGAGCGTTGCAAGCATTTGTGGAGCACGAGCTTCGTGAGACCTTCACGTACAAAGGTGTAGCGATCTTCCATCCCCATCAACCCATCGAAAAGCTTGTTATCTCTGTTCCCCTGACAGGAGAGGCAAAACGAAAATAATTATCAACACTTAACCCCGAAGACAATGCCAGAAACCGACCCAAGACTAGGCAGGATATCGAACCTGCAACCGATTCAAGTATTGGAATTACTTGATGAAGTGAAGAAAATGCGTGTAGCGCAGAAGGGATATTTCAAAGAAAAGGAGCCCGCAGCCAAGAAAGAATTCTTGATCCGCAGCAAGCAGCTGGAGCTTTCCGTAGACCGTAAATTATACGATCTTTCAATATGAGATTTAAACCAGGACAGGAGGTGGTTTGCGTTGTCCGGAAATGGTCTAAACGTAAAACCTATTTGTGGGGATACGTCACCACATGGGTTGATATCAACTACGGCCCCCGCTATAACGAGGTGGTGACGGTAGCCGGTGATGCAGGCACACCCTATATCTTCATCGAAGAATATCAGGGACCGGCACCGGGATTGAATGGAATACCGGCTTTCAACGAAAAGGATTTTGAACCGCTGATCTCTGACGAAGAGTTGGAGTCCGCATTAAAGGAAATGGAACATGCCTAAACTTCATGCGGGTCACGTAGAACTTGCCGTGGTGCAGCTCTTAGGCTACCGCGAAAACACCATTGTACCCAACGTCAGCTGGGGCCTGGGCTTGCGTCACGAATGCGACCTTCTGGCTCTTGATAAGAAGAATCGGTTTACCGAGATCGAAATCAAAGTCACGCTTTCAGATTTAAAAGCGGACTTCAAAAAAGGACATGGCCACAAGTGCGCTTTCATATCTCGATTAGTGTATGCGTTACCCATGGAACTCGTTGAGAAAAGCAAGGACATCATCCCCAGGCATGCCGGCATAATTGGAGTCGTGGTGCGGCCGCTGTCGAGCGATCCCACATCTCCTAAGAGCAAAATCGGGTATGCCAAGGCCGAGTGGATCCGCAGGTGCGTCCACAACAAAAATGCTAACCCCGACCACCGTGTAATTAAGACCTTCATGCACTTGGGGTGTATGAGGATATGGAGACTTAAGAGGCATAACAATAAAACTATAGATTTATGAGTAGCCATTGTGGAAAATACCCGGGCTGTGGATGCCCACCTGAAATCGGATATTGCCCTAACGGAAAGCCGGTAATGACTGAAGCCGAGTTCATGGCTTCACTTTCCCAGGCACAACGCAAGAAGTTGGAAGCCAAAGAACTTATCATCAAGACCGATGGCAACTGTGATTTTATGCTTGTAGACAATCCAGACCGCCACCGGTTTACGGAATCCGGATATCATAAAGTCAAGAACAGAAGCAAAGGATCTAATTTTACCAAACCTAAAAAGAAGCGCAAAAAATGATTACACTAGCAACAGAACCCGAGGTATTGGCATTTCTAAGGAAGCATGCCACCGTAGTTGACATCTGCACCAGAATGGAATTATTCTTCAACACCGAAAAAAACAAAAACTAACATCAATGCTAAAATCATTTTTGCCATCAAACAGCGTGGCGGTACCCGATCGCGGAGCCGTGATATCGATTTGGAAGTCCGGGCAAATAGTATTCAGCACGTCACTGTGCGCCAAGATCGGACTCAAAGCCGGTGACGGCATAGAATTCATGCAAGACGAAGACCGCAGCACTGAATGGTCTTTCAAGCCAAACCCCGAGGGCTTCAAGCTCAAAGGTCACACAAAACAAAAGTACCTAGGCTTTGGATCACAAACCCTGAGAAAGGAAATACTTACGTCCCTTGGAATTAACCTCAGCGAGGGAGCCAGCTACCAGATGCGCGTCAACCCCGTGGCCACGGTAACCCCTGACCTCAAAGAACTGCACTACATCATCATCACAAAATCCATTGTCAAAGCTGAAAGCCATAAGAATGTATCCTAAAATCATCGCAGTTATCGACATCTGTGTGTTCGCTAGCGGAGACCGCGAAGTTAACGCCATGAGGAAACGACTATATCGTGACCCGAAGACCTGGAGAGACTACATTGGCTTAATTCCCGCCATAAGGGATATCCGTGTCGTCATGGGGCCGCTATACGACCTCACTGACTTCCGACTCCTGAGCACACAGCCACGGCCCTACAGCCCAGCAGTAGATGACGACAAGAAAGAGGCGATCTACAACATGAGAGGTATCCTAATGGAAAAACCAGAGGTACTTTTGCTCATGGGAATAAATCCAATAACGGTATATGCCCAAACCTCATACCAGATTCCGACATTCGGTACCGTCATCGAATTGATGGATCCCGTGGAAATGTTCTCGGAATACAAATTAATTCACGACATCCAAAAAATTATCAACAAGAATGAAGGAAGACTATAACCACTTTGACGATAAGCTGCAAAAGCTGTTCCGCATATACCAATGGAAGCGCCTTGCTAAGGTGCCAAAGAACCACCACCGCTTTACCGCAGAAGTGATGTCGCAAACCGCGCTATCGTTTTACCTCAAAATAGGACAGGCTCACTACTGGCTTCCACGTAAAAGCATCAAAGTGGGGATCCACCCCAGGGGATCATACTATGCCGCAGATATCCCCCAATGGCTTATAGACAAGCACCCAACACTAAAAACCTGCATCAAATGACAGCAGAGCAGATTGAAATCGCCACGGCATTCGGGAACCTGAAACACTTGCCTGGCACCTTCGCCAAAAGATTCTGTTTCCGCATGTACGAAATCGCCATGGAAACCCCTGACAAGGCAATCACAGGCCTTCAAGAGAAATGGCTATACCGCATGCTATACCGATTCCGTAAACAATTACCCCGCACCTACACTAAATACAGCACCCACGAACACTGCCGAGACCACAAAAAAAACTAACCCCATGACAGCAGAAGACCGCATACCCGTCATCGAAGACCTGGTGACGACTCAGAAATACTTGCAGGGACGAAGCTTCAAAGTCCAGATCATACAGGAACGTGACGTCAAGATCATTTTCCCCGTCATCTCTCAAGACCAAATTTTAAGGCTCAGAGCCGTCTTGCGTGAACTCAGATTAACGCACATCGAAGTCGTGGCTGAAACCCTCACTAACGACAAGCTCCCGTTTAAACGCAAAAAAAGACGTAGAAACCGGTAAGCCCGCATATAATCAATTATCCCAACACCAAGGTTAGACTAAGGGTCGTGAAAACGAGCACCGACAGTCTAACTTTTGGGGAACACTACGGTATAAAACCCCCTCCCCCCTCATGTTCCACGTGGAACATTATAACTAAATAGGCTCTTACTCCTCAAAAAAAGCTATTTCATAGTGCTTATAGCCAGGATCAGTATTTTCGCACGGGGGGTCGCGCGACTTGGGGAACGCAATCCCGCAACCCCGTCCCCCCCTACCTGCGCACATTGGCAAACATGCGTGATCCCTAGCCATTACAGCATCCGGAAACTCGCGAAACCTCAACTGTGGTAGGTTTGGGGTGCAAATCTACCACGGTTGGCAGACCTGACGTGTGTCTCGTGTGTGGAAATGGGTATCTGCGACCACGATGTAACCTGATTTACGTGGTCTTGGCAGATAATGGCGTATGTGATGCCCTTATTTCGTTGATTTCAGGCTTTCGCCCACCGTATCATGCCAGTACAGTGCGGGTATTGCTATGTTTCTGCGGTCTCGCTGTCGCGACTTTCTGTTTTCCCGCTGGTGGAGCTATGCGATAGCGGCAGAAGTACGAGTTATCGATCTGAAGGAAGTCTAGCTCTGTGCTGTTTGGTTCTTCGCGCTCTCGTTGGAGTAGTTGATATATGTATTGACGGCTTACGCCTTGCTTCCCTGTTTTGGTTGTGTATTGCTTCGCGAAGTTTTCGAAGGTCATGTAATTGTCTATTGTGCTAATCATGGGTACAAAGGTATAGACAACGGACAATAAAATCAAAGGCTGTGAATTGCCTATATCTTACATCTTTTCCCGTGCCGATAAAATATTTTCACTTTACTTTTATGATAAAAAAAAACGTTTTATAACATTTTATATATATAAAAGGAGAAGCACATTAATTCATAAATGTGATCTAACAAAGGTAAAGGGAAAAAATTAACCATGTTTACTATTCATATGGCTTGTAATTGGGATGAAGTAAACATCTGTTGAGTAATTTAACATAAAATTGTTTGATAGTGTTAATTTGGAAAGCCAAAACTCTAGCGGGTCCACCAGACCCATGAACACTGGCTGAGTAACAAAAATATGAACACCACACAAGGGTTAAGCGGCTTTACTTTTGTACAAGGTGAAGTGTTTGCTATGTGCCAGGGAGCTGGGATATAACAACAACACCTCATCCATGCTTAGGCACTACAGAGCTTTGCATGAGAATAAGGGGAACACCGATTGTGGAGCAAGACCAGGTGAGCCATCAAATGCAATGATAATATAGGATGCAGTAATGTTACTAAATGATATAACAATATTATACAACTGTTATAAGTTACGTGTGTGATATTTATATTTGTGCTTTGTCTTTATTGTCTTTCCTCAGGAGAACAATCTCAAATAGATGAAGACCTGGTTAGCATGGTGATTGAGGACTCCCAGCCATTTAGCATTGTGGAGGACAAAGGATTCAAAAGATTTGTTAAATCATTAAATCCTAGCTATGTTCTCCCCACTAAAAAGGTCATAAAAGCAGTGAAAATTTAGTTTTTACAGAATAAAATGTGAACAGGCAGGACTGAGGCTCAAAGCCTCAGTGTGTAGCTGTCCATACCTCAACGTTACAAAAGCACAACTACTGTCCACACCCCAACCACACCTCACCTCACAGTAAATGATCATTTCCATTTCAAGCATTTCCAAATAATCATTTTCCATACTGCCACTATAAATATACACAGTATGCTGCCATCACTACAATATACATGTTTTACACACTCCTTTTGTTGTTGACATTTACAGGCTGTGTGCAAAAGGCCACACTCTTCAAATTCATGCCAACTAATATTTTTACGTCCAGTAGGTGTCCTACTAGAGCAAATGAAGCTTCAAGAAGCTTCGCGTTGGGGTGAACCAATTGGATGAAAAGCTTCAGTGCTTCATGAGGCTTCATCTGCCCATCACTAAACAAAGGGCAAGGCAAACTGAAGCAAAATTAACACAAACCTAAACTGGGGAATCTAAACAAACAATAAGAAAAACCTAGACAAGAAACTTGGAAGCATGGCATGGCATGGCATGGCATGGCATGCTTCCAAGTTGGGAAAGCATGCCATGGCATGGGAAACATGGCGTGGACA
>JAUKPS010172620.1:0-12112 GCA_032273165.1 Chlorellidium tetrabotrys | reverse complement strand
GCGACCACCAATGCGGCAGTT
Source organism: Chlorellidium tetrabotrys (assembly GCA_032273165.1). Lineage (NCBI taxonomy): Eukaryota > Xanthophyceae > Mischococcales > Botryochloridaceae > Chlorellidium > Chlorellidium tetrabotrys. The sequence continues at coordinate 12,091 of JAUKPS010172620.1, read as the reverse complement.
CAGGACACCGCTGGCAATGATGCTGTAAAGCTAGCCGCCACCACAGCCGTCACGAACAACAGCACGGTCGATAAGACAGCACCTGCGGCCTCAACCTTTACGCCTACAGACGGCGCGACCGGCGTCGCGCTGGGCAGCAGCCTCGTGATGGCGTTCTCAGAAGCTATTGCTCGGGGCACGGGCACCATCACTTTGCGCTCAGGCTCGGCGACCGGCACCATTGTCGAGAGCTTTGATGCAGCGACGAGCAGCCGCCTGACCCTGTTAGGGGCAACGCTAACCATCGATCCGACCAGCGATCTTGCCAGCAACACCCAGTACTTTGTGGTGTTCACCTCCGGCAACATCAAGGACACCGCTGGCAATGCCTATGCCGGGATATCTTCGTACGACTTCAAAACAGCCAACATCATCAATGGCACCGCCAACAACGACACGCTGACCGGCACAAGTGGTGCCGACACCATCAATGGCCTCGCTGGCAATGACATCATTACAGGCGGTGGTGGCACAGACACTATGAACGGCGGCGACGGAGCTGACATCTACATCATCGCTGCTGCCACAGACCATGCCGCAGCGGAAATTGCAGATACAGGCGCAAGCGGGACCGATGAGGTCCGGTTCACGTCGACGACCGCCAATGCGACCCTGACCCTATTTGCCGGTGACACAGGCATTGAGCAGGCTGTGATCGGGACCGGTACAGCGTCGACAGCCGTCACCACCGCGACGACAGCGCTGAGCATAAACGCATCCGCGCTGGCATACAGCCTTACACTCATCGGCAACGCGGGCGCCAATACGCTTACCGGTGGCGGCGGGGCTGACACACTGCAAGGTGGCGCCGGCAACGATACGCTCGTCGGGGGTGCCGGTGCAGACCAGTTACGTGGCGGCGCGGGTAGCGACACCTTAACCGGTGGCGCAGATGCTGACCTGTTCATCTTCGACACAGCAGCCAACACGACCACAAACAAGGACACAATCACAGACTTTGTGGCGGGCACAGACAAGCTGCAGTTTAGCAAGGCCGTGTTCGCAGGCCTGTCGAGTGCGACCTTGGGTGATCTGACCACGGATGCCTTCTGGTCAGGCGCGAATGTATCCTCGGCCCATGATGCCACCGACCGGTTCATCTACAACACGACCACCGGCGCGCTGTTCTATGACGCAGATGGCAACGCCACCGGCAGTGCCGCGATCCAGGTCGCACTGCTCGGGGCCACCGTGCACCCAACTCTTAGCTATGCCGATATCCAGGTCATTGGGTGACGGAGTAGCGGCAGATTAGTCGGTCACGCCAATGCGCACCCACCGCCTGAACGGCCCGCTGTAGACGCACACAAGCCGCACACGCTGTCCGGCGAACTGGGCGAGGATGCCGCGTTTCCCGACCGGCACATCATATTGGTAAGACTGCCCCACACGGGTCAGCTGGTAGTCGCGGTAATCCAGCCACTCGCCGACATAACCGTGCGCGATGGCGAGCCGCTCCAGATGCTCCCGCATACGGGCCTTCTGGGACGTCCACGGCGCGATGCTGACGATTTTGGCCGCCTGCGCCCCAATTAGGTCGCCACGCGTGTCTGGAAGCATCCTGAGGGGATGTATGACGCTGGGACGCTGTCCACGGCTGAAGCAGACTGTGAAGCCGTCAGGCCACTCCATCGACATCCTCCCCACGATAGAGGCGATGTGTGTCTTCGTTGCTTGTGCCCAGCTCCTGTTCCCAATTGGTCACGCTTGCTGCGGACGCATGGCCCTCGGCAGTAAAGCAGAAGCCGCCCAGTCTGAAGGTTTCATCATTTGCAAGTTTCAACCGTTTCTCCAAGCTGGCCTTGCATAAGGTGCTCTTTTTGAACATATTTCCACAAACGAGATTGATTGAAAGGATTGAGATGACTGGCAAATGGGGCCTGCTTTTTTCTGCAACTGCGCTAGTGGCAGCTCCAGCCCACGCTTTCTTTTTTTTCGTAATCCCAATACCAAAGGGGAACGTGAACCCGGACACTGTTGATGCGACATTGGAACAGCGTCGAAATTCCATGTGCGCAGCTCTACACAAAATCGGTATCGACCCAGAACTGTCCGGAAAACTAGAAGATAGTTGGCATGGCGACATGATGAACGCAACTGCGCAGAACATGTCGCAGTTTCCGAACTACAAAAAGTTAACCGGCATCTACATTCGACAATGGCAGTTGCAAACTAAGCAAAATTTTCAGGCAGGTGAGCGCTATTCGCGGATGCTTCAAGATGCCTGCAATAAAATTTCCTTGCCTCACAGCAAGGCGCAATATGACAACTGGCTTACCATAAAGAAATTGGCCCCGAATGCGACGGATATAGAAAACCTCACAATGGATGCGGCTCCGGTGGATTTTGGATCATGGTTTTCTGGCGCGCCACTTCCACGATCACAGAATTTGAAAACCATCAAAAGCACGGTCGTAAACGTACAAGTCAATGCAGCAGGCGCTGCAACAGGCTGCGTGGTGGACCAGTCGAGTGGGAATGTGGAGTTAGACAACGCTGCCTGCACAACCATCATCGCAAAGGGACGTTTTTCGCCAGAGATTGATGGGTTCAGAATAGTTGGTTCGACACTCGATTTGACTGTGAACTGGCCGGACATTTATCCGAAGTCTGGCGTTGCGGCTCCAACGAAGAAACCAGCAATTGGGGCAGCTGGTGATGACCCAATTCTGAACATGGCGATAAACCGCTGCGTTAAGATGGGGTATTCTGAGGGCGGAAATGACTATAAGCAGTGCCTGTCAGCGCAGCTCAACCTGCTAAGTAAATAGTTAACAGGTTTACCCCAGCATGCTCGCAATCCGGTCCGTCTGCTCCCACACGAACAGCTGACGCGACATGATCTTGTCCTTCATCCGCTGCCGTGTCGGCTTGCGGGTGTATTTGGACAGCGCCTTGAGGCGCGTCTGGCCGTTGTAGATGGCCCGGTGGGCGCGATGTATCTCGCACTCACGCTGAGAGCCGTAGGCCACGTCCCAGCCCTTCACTGAGGCGAAGCGCGACCGCCCGGGCGGCATGACCAGCGTGGTGCACTTGCGCCCCGTCATCGGGCACAGGGCGTACCAACGCTCGCCGCCGAACGGCATCGGCACACAGGTCAACGCGACCAAGCAGTCAACGCGCTGCCCGTGGGCGTATCCTGTGAACTTCAGAAAGGGCTGCGGCTCTTGGTAGAAGGCGTCCGCGACGACGGTCAGTTCGGCGGTCTTCTGCCCACGGCAGCTCCACGTAACGACCCGTCGGCTCAGGCAGTCGCGCTTCGGCATGCCGAGCTGTTTCAGGTGCGACAGGTCGAGGGTGACGCACTCGTCTGTCGTCGGTCGGCTGCTGCGTCGCCCAGATCCGTAGCCGCCCATCTCTCTACTCCCACGTTCTTCGAAATATTCTGCGTAACTATCACAGTTTGCTGTTTTTTTCGAGTGCGCAGGATATAGAAATACCCATCGGATACTTTTTACAGCATGCTGAAATGACCAAGTCGGCGAACTGGTAAGCCGTGTTTGGCCCCTCTGAACCCTCTGTCCACTCAGATATAAAAGAGGACCAATTCAAATCCGGGATTAACATTACTACCTTTATAGAAGTAGCGGGACAGAGGGGTCAGAAGGGCCAGATAGGCGAGACACGCCCGAGTGGGCGCTGAACCTTCAGCAAGGATCTTCAGCATCTTCATAGAACGCAGCTTCTTTCCCTTGCCGGTCAATACGGTCCTGTTCAGCGCGGATTTGGGCTGTGCTTGATTTCTTCCAGCCATCCACATTCCGGACGGCATAACCTTTAATCTTCCCCCGCGGGACAAAGCTGCTGGCTGGCTTCCTCCATGTTCCAACCTTTTCAATACCGGAGCGCTCCAGCGCATAACGAAAGGCCGTTCCTTTTAGGTGATCATCGCCCAGCAACGAGTGCAGTTCGTCACCAGTTATGATGTCGACGGGCCAACGCTCAACGATTTCGCGGAGAAGCTGCTCTTCGTCTGGCCTTGTCCGCTCCAGAAGTGTTGCTTTGGCGGCAGTCATTGGCGCGCGCTGACCTACCTTGAAGTGCGAGATATCCCGCCGCAGCAAATATTCGGCGACGGAGGCGATGAATGCAGGGTCGTCCTTCAGGGCATATAGGCGTGCGTAATATTCGGTACTCTTTGGTCCTTCGTCGCATTGAACCACCCAGAAACGCCGATCATCATCCTCCAGTGGAAGCGCGGTCGTGCTGTTGGAGAAAATCAGCCAACGACAGGCGTTCCACTCAGCATATTGCCGCCCATATTTTGGGTTAATGGTGCGCGTTTCTTCAGTAACCAACTGCTTCAGTTCCTGTTGGACCTGGTACTTACGCTGGCCGTTGCCCTCATCAATTTCGTCAACAACCGCCAATACCTTTCCGGCAAGTAAGCCGTTGTAGCCGTTCTTCAGAGTGCCGCTGAGGTTGAAGGCCAAGGCGGCGTAACCGACGAAGACGCGTCCCAGAACGGTAGCTACCCAGTTCCGGCCCATGCCAGTCCGCTTTGCGATGTGAAGCCACGCGATTGACGGCAACTCGCCGGGCCGCTGCGCAAGGTGCGCCATACTGTCTAGGAAGGCGTCGGCATCGCCCCCCCAAAGCCAGCCGATGTGCTCCGCAAATGGCACTGCGCGCATTTCCCAGTTATCGGGGGGAGCAAGGAAGCGGAAACCGCTCCAAGTATTGAGTGCGCTCTGGCCACTCGGCGCGACCGTGATCATTGGTGCGCCCGGTTTGAAGGTCATGGTGGCTGCGCTGCGCCGGTCTGGGTGCTCCAGCCAAATCTCAGCAACCTTACGACTTACCTTCCTCATTGATCCGTTCTTGCCGGGGACTTCTACGATCATTTTGGAAGCAGCGGTGCTGGCACGGAAATCGGATTGTGTCAGAGCACAGCGAGGCCGAGTGGTATCTACTACCTGCGCCCCGTCCTCAATGAATATGCAGTCCCGCAGCATCACCTCCAGTGTCCAAAGCTTGGTCAGGTCGCTTGGGTCGCTGCCTTCACCCGCAGCGAGTGCACGTTCGCGTTCACGCGCATGCCTTTTTGCAAGAATACGCACGTCGTCCTCGGCCAGAGCCTTCTCAATAGCGCGAGCCGTCGCACGCTTCGGGTTCACTTGATCTAAGCAGTGGCTGCTAATGGCATTATGTGGATGGAGAAGAACACCCCCCACCTGCTCAGGTGTCAGCCCCTCGCGCAAAGCCTGACAGGCGAAGTGAAACACGTCGTTGCTGCGATCAAGCCCATGTGGCTCGTCGATGAGCTTACGCAGATACGCATCGGAAGGCAGACCTAGATCGTCGCCGGTTAGCAGCTTAACGGCCCCAAGCTCGGCCGGGTCGCGTTCGCGCACTTTGTCGTCCGCTGGGAACTTATTTAGCATCTCCTCTGCGTTGGCCACTTCCCCCGTGTCAGCGTGAACGGTGTGAGCCAATGCGGGGACACGACCGGCGGCAGACTTTTTGGCATCCGGCCAATTGATAAGCCCAGGAACGCGCAGCAGGCGCGAGGCATCGTGCGTGCCTTTGTCGCCGCCTAGCGCGGCAATCAGCCCACGGTTGATCTGCTCTACCACCTCAATGCTGACGCTCTCGTCGAGCCTCCACAGACCTTGCCAGCCGTTACCGGACCAGTTGATGGCACTAGGCGACGCCGCCTTCAGACGAGCGTATGCCGCCTCGCGCTGCTCTGGCGTGAACGAGGCAACCCCCTTGGGCGGATCGACGTCCACGTGGGCAAAGCGGATACTGACGATGTCGTCTTTTGTCCTCTTGACGCCCAGACCGGGACGAAGACGGTTGGTCGCGAAATAGATATTGAAGCCGTCAGCGTTGAGCTGCACCGCCCACTCCGCCGCCGCGTCGGCGTCTGGGCCGAAGTTCATGCTCACCGTGCCGCGCCCCTTTGCGGGGTCGATGGCGGTAAGGTGGATCTGATCTGGGATCGTCTTCTGACAGAATTGTAGGACCTCGATTGGGTTCTGTTGGAGCACGTTCATGACGCGCCTCCATCATGCCTCAAGGCCATTTTCATAAGCTCAGCCATCTCGTCGCCGAGGGGTCCAGACAGGCTAAGCATCTCTGCAGCAGTCGGCTCTTGCGGGTGCCAGAAGATCTGGACGGGGTAGACCCCCGTGCCGCCGTCCAGCAGCGCCAGCTCCAGCGCATATTTAGGCGTCAGCTGTGCCCATACACGGCGCAGGATTGGTAGGTCGCGGCAATCGCGGGGCTGCTTCGTCGCCGCTTGGCGAGCGCTATTAGGGCGGGTCATGCTTCGACCCAAATCATATTGATTTGCTGGCAAACGCCAACCGGTTTTGCTATATATGTCATGTGGATACCTTGATGGCTGGCGCCTCTCACTGGAGGCGCTGGCCGTTTTTATGCGTCTGCGGCAGCAGCTTGGGCGGTGGATGAGAAGCGGCGCTGTGTGCGCCAAGCTTCAATATCGGCTGGATCATAAAGGACCTTGCCAGTGCGCCCGGGCGTCTTGTGGAACGGGGGACCCGAGCCGCGTGTCCGCCAGTTCTCGAGGGTCGCTGGCGTGATGCCGATCAGTGGAGCGGCGGTTTTTGTGTTAATCAGTTCTTGCATAGCTTTTCCCAAACGAGGGCCGACGCGGGACTGCGGCGGCTTCCGTCCGGAGCGTATGGCCGAAGAGCCTAGATCAACTCACGACACCAATTGGGAGAAATAAGGGGAATTCAATTACCCCACAGAACGCTCTTCGACTTTATTGTTGTTTATCCACGAGAACGCCTTTTCGATCATCGGTTGCACGGTCCGGTAATCCAGCGGCGTCCGCTCTGCACTCGCCAGAGTATCCGCAACTGCAGCATAGATGCCGCCGAGGGTTTTCTGTTCGTTCATATCTGCGTTGTAAACAAACAGCGCTAATGCTGCGCCAAATTCCGCCCAACGGTCGGCGCTCGGTTTGCGACCGCGATTTGAAACATCTGATTTTGGGAACGACACTTGGACTTGCCGTTGGCCAACTCCATGAAGCAACGCATCAAGGTTATCCGAATGAAAGGATACCCCATAAAGTTTGATGTGTTCAGTATCGCTGTGGGTGCCTATCTCCGGATCTAAGACAACGAGCGCGGCAAATATTCCGGCTTCATAATGGGCTTCTGAATTTCCATTATTCACATTCACGTAGTGCCAAAAGCTGTTCGGGATGTTCGGCCATGGGTCTAATACCCCAACCCCATCGGGATCGGCGGGTGGCTCGTCCGGGAAAATTAGATCATCAGTTCCCCCGTCATGACTGAAGCGGCCCCAGCTGGCCCGGGATTTTAGAAACCCTGCCTCAGCCCAGAGGCCGAGCGTTGCCTGCGGGGCTTCCAAGCCTGCATCCCGCAGACGCTTCACCGCCAGTAAACTCGAAATCCACGCACTCATGCCCTTACCTCCGACAGTTGCACCACGTTTGTCTGGCTGGCTCCAGTAAGAAGGCCGGATAAATGGTCCGCCCATGCCTGAACCGCGCTAGCCTTCTCGGCCGCCCAATCATAACGCTGGTAAACGCCAGCCACGCCACCCTTAGAGCCGCTGACGTGGTTCAGAACCGCCTCCGTCACCTCGAACCGCACGCCTAGCCGTTGAAGCCCTGTGGCCAGTGTCCTCCGCAAGTCATGTAGTCGCCATGGGAGTGGCGCTAAGGCATCCTCTCTCGCGGCAAGCGTCGCAATGGCCTTGTCCAGACGCGCCTTGGCGCGGCTGTACCCGCTGACGCTGGTTTTTCCTGTCGTACTGAACACAAGGCCTGCCTTCGGCCATCCAGCAGACTTACCCTGCCGGTTTACGATCGCGTCTAATTCGGCAACTGCAAGCGTCGACAGCGGCTGGCGAGCAGATACGCCGTTCTTCGTCCTGCTCGGGGGCAGCACCCATATCTGGGAACCATAATCAAGCTCGGACCAATCAAGTGCAGCTACTTCCTCCCGTCGCGCACCCGTCAAGATCAATATTCGGATCAGCGGCCCAAAAGGGTAACCTAGCTCCGCAGTTGCCTTCCAGATCAGCAACATCTCTGCGTCGTCTAGTACCCTGTCACGCGACGGGGCCTTGGCAGGTGCATCCATACCGTCCATCGGTGACCGGTCTAGATCGCCTTGGTTCACAGCCCACCGCATCATTTTGCGCAAGGTCGCAAATAGCAGGCTAGGCGTCGCAACCCTGTCGCGGGCGCATGCAAGGACGGAGGTAATATCTTTGCGAGCTATGTTGGGAAGCGCCTTATTCCCCAGAACGGGCACGGCATAGCGACGAAGCAGTGACAATGCGTCTTTGTGACTTGATGGCCAAGCCTTGATCAGATAAGCTTCATGGAACCTGTCGACGTAAGAGTTAAACGCCAAATCGATCGAAATGCGGTTGGTCTCGGCTTTAGCTCGCTGCGGGTCTGTCCCTTGTGCGACTTTCAATGCAAGCACCTCTGCCTCGCGCCGCGCTTGCTCCGCTGTCAGAGATCCATGTCGGCCTATTGTGTAGCGGCGCGCCGGGGAACCCCTCCCGCCCATCCGGTATTGGTAGATGAAAACCTTCGCCCCTTTGGGCGTGACCTTGCATCCGAAGCCAGAAAGGCGGTCGTCCCAGAACAGGATATCTTTGTCGCCGGGCTGGGCCGCGTCGATAAAGCTTTTTGTTATGCGTGCCATGGTGATTGCTAGACCTCTTCTCAGCAAGCACCATAGCGATAAAGCTGATGGGTTACAACGAACCTGAATGAGGATTACGGAAGTAAAACATACAATTATCTGCGATAATGTGGGGGTGTGGTGTTATATGAGCCGCTAATTCCTAATCTGGGGGCCACTGGTTCGAATCCAGTCGGGTGCACCATCGTTTTCTGGGGATTTTTTGATCTTTCCCAAGTCAAATTTCCGCTCAAATTTATTCTCAGCAAGCACATAGCAATCACCAGTCTCGACAAACTTAGGTAGGGCATCGCCTACTACCGCGTCTCGACCCTCGACCAGTCCGTTGAGGCTCAGCGTGAGGCGCTCGGGGGTCAGTTCGATGAAGAGTTCGTCGACGAGGGCGTCAGCGGCGCGATCATGGCGGCAGACCGACCGGCCTTCGCGCGCCTGCTGGCTCACGCCCGCAGAGGCGACACGCTGTGCGTCTTCGCCATCGACCGGCTTGGACGCGATGCTTTGGACGTGCAGGCCACTGTGCGACGTCTGATCGACAAGGGCGTCACGGTCGACGTCCGAGGGCTTGGCCCCATCACGGGCGATGCTGGCAAGCTCATCGTGGCTGTACTGGCCCAGATGGCCGAGATTGAACGCAACCGCATCAAGGAGCGCTGCGATACCGGTCGGGTGGCGGCGCGGATATCTCTGGAGGCCACAGGACGGACGCACAGGGGTAAAACCAGCCTTGGGCGACCAACGGCAGCAAATGCCGCTGAGGTGGCTTCATGGAGGCGAGAGAACGGTGCCAGCATCAAGGACGCGGCGGCCCACTTCGGCATTTCCACGACTAGCGTGAAGCGGTATTGCGGGAGCTTCGGGACCGCAGGCGCGTCGGACCAATGGTGACGACGCAAGCGGTGACTTGCTCGTTAGCAGTTGTTTGGACGTCAATACGAACACCTAACCGAGGTGCAGATACCAGTGCCGAATCCCGCACATACATTATCACAATCAGGCGGATGATCTCGGGTTACGAGTTAAAGTAGCGGAACGGACGGGCTCGTTTTCTATGACGGGGCATAGCGCAGACTTAGCCCGTTACGCTGTTTTGCCCGATCGGTGCGTTTGCTCTGACAATAACGGCCCGCGCTCAGTCAAACGCGCCAAAAGATGCGGGTCTTGACGCCATAAGTTGCTATGGTAACAAATTTCTTGCCGACATTCTGAATCTTGCTTGGACAACATACAAATATGCCTGACATATCTGATTTCCGCTTCAGTCTCGCTCCGCCTTCAACGTTGGAAGGTGAAGCAATCCTCACCATTGCCTTTACGCTCAGCGCAGATTTCGACGCGGCAGCAGCGCCGTGGGTGATGTTCTCGACGGCAGATGGTTTCGTGGCGGGCGGGTTTGACATTCAGTCGACAGACTTCACCTATGACGCGGCACAAAATCGTTTCACGCTGAACTACCATATGCGCGGAACAGCTGCCGAAGGCCAATATTTCTTAAGAGAGATCGATCTTTTCGACAAATCTGGTGACCGTATCGTCTACACTGCCGCCTATTTCGACCAGCAGGGATTTGATTTTATCGAAACTCTAAGTAATACTTACGCTGATAATAATGCACCGACAGTCGAAAATTTCTCTTTCACGACCCCGGTTTTTAATGCCCAGACCGAGACTTGGGATGTGACCGCTCGCTATGACGCGACCGACGCCACTGGCGTAGCGATGGCAGATGCCTATTTGTCACGCCGTGATGGGGGGGGGCTCTACGGCCCACAGGCGATCAAATATAGTTCAATGACTGTTGATGGAAGCCACTATGAATTCGGTTTCACGTTGCCCTATTTTGCGAGATCCGGCGACTATTCTTTGCTTTATATTGTCAACGATAACTCGAACAACACCAATGCTTATATGTTCCATGACAGCCTTCCCTTCGTCCGGATCGACAATCCGAACGAGGATGTCACCCCGCCGATCCTTGAGAACTTCTCAATAAAAGGTGAATTTATCTCGGACGGTATCGGGGGCTTGCGTCCGGTGCTCCGCGTCTCGGGCAAGCTTGATGTGACATCATCGGGGCAGTCTTCGACTAATCTCCTCGTCTATTCCCCCGATTACACACCTGGGAATGCGCACTATTTCGATTATTTCCTCGGCAACGTTGGCGACGGCAGTTTTTTGGCTGACATTAAGCTCGCTAGTCCAGCACCGGACGGGATTTACACCTTTTTTCTAGAAGCATTCGATAATGCGGGCAACATCGCACGTTATGCAAGCGACGCACTTCTGCCCATCTTGCCGGCCGGCACGCTGAGTTTGGGTCAGCTCGGGTTTGCGACGCAAGTAGCCGTCTATGCGCCCGACGCAAGCTACGATCCCCTGGTCGGGATCAGCCTTACCTCTACCCGTGAGGGTGCGATCATTTTTGATGGTGCCGGCAATGATCAACTGATCGGCGATAGAGGCAATAATGACATTGTTGCGAGCGGAGGCGATGATCGTTTGAGCGGCGGCGATGGTAACGATCAGATAGAAGGTGGGTCCGGCAATGACACAGTCGACGCCGGTACCGGCGATGATCTGATCATTGGCGGGTCCGGGGCTGGCGATGACGTCTATATTGGAGGCGATGGCGTCGACACTGTCAAGTATACGAGTGCTCTGGCTGGGATAACCGTTGACCTTACCGCTGGGCGCGCAACTTCCTCTGCTGGCGGCGACGCGGCCGGCATTGGTAGCGACACCCTGTCGGGTATCGAGAATGTGATCGCCGGAAATTTTGGCGACACCATTACCGGCGATGCTCTTGCCAACAAGCTTGAGGGTAAGGCAGGCAATGACACGTTGAATGGTGGGGAAGGCTCGGATTGGCTGGATGGCGGTGCGGGCAACGACACTCTCAACGGCGGTGGCGGAACAGATACGGCTGCCTTTGTTGGACGCCGTTCGGAGTATTCCATAACGACCACATCGACGGGCTATATTGTCACGGACACCCTTGGGCGAGACGGCGCGGATACCATATCCAATATCGAAAAGCTCTCATTTGCGGATCAGGTGTTGGTGCTCGATACCGTGTCCCCAACGTTCACCAGTGCGGCAACAAGCGTTAACGGCCTGAAGGTCATCCTCACCTACAACGAAGCCCTGAACGCAACGACCGCTGCCAAGACCGCCTTTGCAGTGAAGGTGGCTGGTGTTGCTGCAACTGTGAGCAGCGTGGCGGTCAACGGCTCGACCATCGAACTGACGCTGGCGACAGCGGTGACGCAGGGACAGGTAGTGACCGTTGGTTATACAGCCCCCACAGCTAATGCCGCGACCACCAATGCGGCAGTTCAGGACACCGCTGGCAATGATGCTGTAAAGCTAGCCGCCACCACAGCCGTCACGAA